>JAVLVB010000557.1:1053790-1079720 GCA_032876305.1 Orestias chungarensis | reverse complement strand
CACACACACACACACACACACACACACACACACACACACACACACACACCTCCCATGTACATACATAGGCCCGAGGATCTCTGACCTAACAATTCATGCATAACACACACAGCTTCCCCGTTTACGCTCAGTATATCACTTAGGGATGTCCTAATGGAGTTTCAGGTGCAGTGGTTGTGCAGGCTTGGGTCTCTTTAGCCTTGTTGTTGTGTGAGTTAGAGACCCATTTTTAAGTGAGGGCATATTCGAATGTCCCTTTCTCCAGCCCCTCGATGCCGTCGGCCCAGTTGGAGGAGGGCATGCTGCTGTAGGGGTCCAGCAGGATCCTAAAGCAGCGTATTATCAGCAATCCCAAGAACACCAGCAGCATCCCCACGAAAGCAAATGCTGTCTTTTGCTCCAGAGTCAGAGAGTGCACCATTATGTCGTTTCCACTCATGGTAGCCAGGGAGTGGTTGAAGTGGACGCTGCTCATTGTAAGCCCACATCTAGGTGCCTCATCTCTTCACAGATAGGGTCAGGCATTTAGAAGACTGCATGTTACCTGCACAGGGGTTAAAGGATTGATTTTGATTAGTCATATTTTGACTTTTGTGTGGGTAAGATCTGTTTCATGCACCTTAATAAATCACAATTCGTACTGACAACATGAAGAGGAATAAGAGTGCTTATATGAGGAATTCAAAATGTTCTTATTTAAATGTGACTCTGAACAAAACATAAAGGACTACAGGTATCTTTAAATAGCTTCTTGTAATTCAGACATCAAGCAGATGTCCAGAGAGCTGTCCAGCTCTGCTCCGGCTGGAATTTCTCAGCAGAAAGATTCAAACAGCCAGCATGCACAGATTGCTGCGATAAAGACTTTCTACGAACTGGGTGCAGGAAAACGAGCCAAGGTTGGGTGACGACACATTCCTTCAGGTTTGGTTGGAATGACTGTGTGTCGCAGTGTACAGCTAGCAGTTAAAACACATAAAGAGCTGATGTACAAATGAACGAAACACCAACTCTTATGAAGATGCAATCCTGCATGTGTTTGTTCAGGAAGATCACATCTCTCTACCTGTTGCATTTGAGAAGATGCCTCCCAGACAGTGTAATTCTGTTAGGCAGCGAAAGAGCGACGTGAGAGTTGACTATAACATAGTGACAAAAACTGGTTCAGTCATAACAGTGGATATCTGCCTCCATCAGTCTAGACCTTTCAAATGTAAAGCAAGCAGCAGGTGGGTAAAGTTAGAGAAGGAGGGATGCATCGGCTAGGAAATGCACATGAGGATATGAGGGGCAAAGGAAGTGGAATGAGGAAAAGGACGCTGCACACTATGCCGAGGGAGGGAGTTGGGTAGTGTGAAAGAGAAGGACTGCATTGACAGATTCTCTAGTTACGATGTCTCAGAAAGAAAATACAGGTATCTCACCATTATTTCCAAGCCATCCTTATAGACCTGTTGCTGCGGATTCCTGCAAGCAACTCTTCCTCCTCCTCTTCGGAGCTCTCAGACATGTATTTGTTAATCCATTGATTGCTGGCATGCTGGATGGCTAGTAGCTCACATCTGAGCAAAAAAAAAGAAAAGAAAAGAAAAAAAAAAGGTAAAAGGCTGAGGTGAAAAAAAACAGAGGAGGAGCGGCGTAGGGGTGGATCAATCCTTTCTACGTGTTTCTCCTGAGGGACGCAGCTCCTGTCCTACTGCTGCTTTACTTGCTGCTGCTTGATTCTCATTATCATTCTTTTTCTCTATCTCTCTCTTTAGAAGCACACACGCTTGCTCTTGCTGCATGGCAACCACTTGTTAGTCTCACTTAGCTGCTTTGCTGCCTCACTCATTCACAACAGATCAGAACCCCCCTACCCACCCATCTCAGCAATGCCAGGACAAATGCAGCAGCAAAAAACAAGAAACCTGCCTCTTGTGTCTATTGTTGGGCAGGAAGAGGATGTTTTACCTGGCAGTAATGATACAATCCTTATCTGCTGCTGGCCATGAAAAGCTGCTGTAAAGGAATTTTTCATACAGTACAGCCTGGCTTGATAATGTGTCTGTAATTGGTGCAATTGACTGAGGACAAATTGAATTACCCAGGCAAAAAGACTAACAGATGAAGGCAACCAAAACATGATGAAGAAAGAAAGAATATATTCAAGAAGAGAATGGATAGCAGTGTTGCACAGAAAACCAAACTTCAGGTTATCTTTTTCACAGTAAGGTGTTGCAGCACAGAACAGCCGAACGATTTGTTTTATTGTGAGGCATTTCAAATTAAATCATGTCATGAGGGAGGTACACGTAAAACTGCGTGTGATGCACAACAATTCATGCCATTGTTAATTTTTCAGATGTGCACAGCTGGATAATTCCAACATATAATATACCCTTTCAGGTATATGCATCCTCTCAGTAATTATCACATGTGCTTTCTATGGTTCAGCAGCAATTTTCAGATCGCTGTGTTGCAGTTTTGGAGTAAGAATAAACTAGCTGGATTTATATTTCCCATTTAACAAACAAACTTTTTTTTTTTAGGTTCATAAGCAAGAAATTATTTGCTTATAGAAAAGAAGAGAGGCGGGAAGACAAAACAATGGAAACACATGGGTACAAACTATAGAGCAGAAACAATTCACCCAAAACCTGATTGAAGTTGGATTAACATTCTCAGTCACTTTAAACAAACTTATATTTATTTCTAAGTAATGGACTTAATTTATTATGTTGGTTGTTCTTTTTTTTTCAGCTAAGGTAGTTTAAAAGGAGTTTACTGTCCTCGTTTGTTACAAAATCGCTGTAATTTTTTTTTTACAAAAGCCTTAAAAATAAAATTAAAATGGCAAAATAGCCATATCTGACCCCTTGAAATTGGCCTCTGTCTCTTTAATTAACCTTCTTCACTTTCTGATACTCCCTTCTTCAGCACATCATTACAACACTGACTCTCCACTGACTCCCATTGTTACCATTTACAATAATTCTTAGGAGTGTAAATTGTCTCTGCAGAGAACCACATTATACACTGTTATTTTTGGAAAATTGCAATTCAGAATACTGTTACAGTTACACCAGGTGTTTGCTAATTGCTAGTCTGGCGGAGCTGATTGGGGGAGGGGCTAAGAAGCTCAAAGGCGGAGCTATGGGTAAACAGGTAGAACATTGCAGGAGCAAACGTAGGCATCCCCTTCGTTTAAAAAAGACTCAGTATTTCAAATACACTGATACTCTGTCTAAATAAATCTCAACAAGTAATTGACACTTGAGTTTAATGTTGCATATGTATTTGAAACAAAAACCTGTTAAATTCAGCTCCCCTAAACTCTGACTTGGGATAAAAACTGTACACTGCAAATGAGCAAATAACATACAGTCATGTTCTTAATTTCTTTTAGTTGTATAAATTAATTAGACACAAATGTTCAAGCCTTTATTTTATTTTATTTTATTAGGATGACTGTCATTTTCCAGCTAATGAAAACACAACGTTTTATTTTGAATATTACATTAGACAAATAAAAAAAAGAAGAATTGATATAGAAATATAGGCTAAATGAAAATTATGTGTATGATCTGCCCAAAGGTTATTATTTTAAAAGTTACAAGCATAATTGGAACACATATTTTATGCTATTTAGTATGACTATATACAATTTATCGTTACTATATTCAATCCTTTTTTGTTGTTTTAATATAACTTGAACATAGTATTTGCTATAGTATTATTTAGCCTACCAACAGCTTCCTTAATGGGATACCAGTTAAATGCATCACGGGTAGTATGAGTTCATCCTGCACCTAGTAGGCTGCTGGCTCAAACCACTGCTCTGCCTGTCTCTGTCACTGTGTCTTTATACAAGACACTTCACCCAGCCCGCCTGCCGGGGTTGTTCAGAGGGCTTGGTTGTACATTCCATGGCACCTTAACTTCTGTTGCTCTGCCCCAGGACATCGGTATATGGAATGTATCTTACTATCATCAGTCTGTGAATGCTTGTATGAATGGCTCAATTACTGGTTGTCGAAAGCACTGTGGAGCACTTGAAAACGGGCTTTACAAAGGCAGAGCACGTCTTCTTTTTTATGTCTTGGGGTAGAGATGGTCATCTATTGGCTGTGACATGGGAACTGCGGGCACAAATTTGATACATTAAGCATACTGTAGTTCTATCCAGAGGACATATGTTGAAAGATTGTTAGACTTATATCTTAGCCAGACAACAGGCCAGGAGCTAAGCTGATACTGGAAACTATAACATTTATCCTATATAGTGCACCAACAGAGTCTCTTTTAAAGGTACAGAACATTTTTCTGCAACCTTGTGTAATAATGAAATCTTACAAGTAAATAGAAAAACAATTGCAAGACGTTTTATATGCATCATCAGGCTTCCCCAGTATCCCAATTGAAGCCCTTATTAAATAACTCGGGCTAGACTTAATCAAATATGCACAGCTTCATAAAATAGAAAGAGTTTTTGATCTATTACTATAATGAAAAGATATTTTGATTTATTGCTATAATGAAATAAAAGTATATAATGCAGACTTAGTTTTAAGGATCCCAGCAGAGAGTAGTGTTTTATTAACAAATCACAGTGAGAAATTTGATCTAAATCAGCCTCTACGGTTTCTCTGCAAGGTATTAAAAAGTAATTATCTGTAAATAGGACAATATTTTCAATTTCTGTCAGACTGAGTTTCAGTTCAGGGTCACAAACGAGGTTTATTTGTGAAGCAAGCTGATATTAATTCACTCTGGAGTGTTTATTTGTTAGATAGATACTGAGAACGTTTTGTGATTAATGAAACCCATTATCCGTTTATTGACCTCATCATTTCATTTACAAAGTCATGCATGTGGCTCACATATTAAAAGTAAACTTTTTTTTCTCTACTGTACATCGTTGACATGTGGAGTTGTTTACAAAAACTGTAAAGAAAATTCTCATCAATTTCAGGAATGATAAATTGACTTGCATTGTTTATAATCAATAAGACAGAGCATTGAATCTGACGCAATGACTGTTCTGCCTAGAATATTATAAGGCATTGCTGGAACCTTTAAATGAATTACTTTCTGAAATTTAAAACAAATAAAAGTATACATTCAATTGTTTGATATTTCCCAAAAGGGAAATAAAAATGCTGCTGTATTGTATAATTTACAACACATTACACAAGATGTTAAGGAGAGAGTCACCTTGCCTGCCATAGGTTTATTCCCGTGCAGAAAACAGTCACATTTACTCTCCCTTGTGGCAGTAGAGCAGAAACTCACTATAAAATATGAAATGTTTTTTTATGGTAAATCCCACGCTACATTTCAAAGAACATACATAAAAAAGCAAACAAAATCATTGCATTGTAATTCACTTGTTTTACATGCTTTAAACTGCTTAAAAGCAGTATTCGGAGAATAATCTTTGAATTCCTGGTTTTACAGTTTTACGACCCACTTTACAACCACATAACTAAACAAAAAGGAGCAACTTATATATGTACTGCCAAACCACTGAATCTGTCAGGACTTTTATTGTCTTTAAAATAACTGTAAAATGTGTATGATGTAGAAAATTTCCATATTGCAACATTTCAGAACTTTTAAACATGCGTGGATGACATTGAAGCATAGTTATCAGGTCCTCTGACCACCACAAGTATCGTGAAAAGGGACACAATAACTGAAATGGAACCAGAAACCTACCTGTTACAGGAAAAACCTCCAGAGGGCTGAGAGTCCCTTAAAGATAAATTGATTGAAATGTTAGAAAGTAAAATGTATTTATATGGCCCCAATCACAGATATTAAAATCACAAAGAGCTCCACATTAACAAAAACAAAAACAAGAATATACATTCGATTTAGAGCACTAGTCTAATTAAAAGCCTGTTGGTATATGGAAGTCTTTAAGTTCTTCTTAAAAGAGTCGGTGGAGTTCATGCAGTTCAGGGACAGAGGGAAAGCATTCCAGAGCCTTGTTGCCACGACCCGAAAAGCCTGATCTCCACGAGTTTTAAAATGTGTCAGGCGTATCACCAACAACCTCTGGGCAGATGAGTGTAAAGTCCAGAATGAACAGTAGGGTTTTAGTAAATTCTGGATTTAATCAGGAATTGGTTTGAATGTCATCAACAATATTTTAAAATGCAAACCTCGAATATAGAGGGGGCCAGTGTAGAATGGCAAAACAGGAGTAATGTTTCCTTTTCTTTTTGTTCTCGTTAAGAGTCTTAAGACAATACAGAGCCAAGACAGGTGAAAAGACTATTACAATAATCCAAACGGATGACACAAAACTACTATTTCACATTTATTTGTTTGCATCTGTAAGCTCAACTTTGAAATACTCCTTGCTTAGAATGACGTTGAAAAAATAGGGAACTATCAACTTTTTTTTTTATTAAGTTGCACGGAAGGTAACAAAAGTGAGACGCTGCCTGACAACTGACATTTTATCCGTTTGCATTTAGTTTCAAATAGTTTTCAAGCCATTGTCTGCTTTTCGAGAAACAGCGGCTAAGGTTGGTTAATTTATAAATCCCTAATGATCTAAAAGAGCAATACAGTTGAAATTAATCTGCATACAGAACAAAAATGCCAATTTTATAATACTACATGATCTGACATTAGGAGACCTACATGTCAGCTTATGAAAACCTTATTGATAGATGTCTGCAACTTTATTATCCTCCATTAATTGAACTGATTATTTAGCTACAGTCAAGGTTGTTGTAACTAATATTTCTGGAGTTGTTTCAAAGCATTGTTAGAGATGCTGATGGCTTTAGCTAAGAAGTATCTCCTACAGCGATCTTTATTACAATGTGTCTGAAGGAAGCCTCTGACTTGAGTTTCTCTGTTGTTGTTCACAGATGTCCGTAATTTTTTTAAAATCTTATAAAGAATTATTTTATGCACCAGTCATTTTACAGAACAGTAGCAACTTTCTTTATCAGGTTTTTGAGGTCTTTTAGGTCCTTGGCTCTGAGGCTGCTACCCCCACAGATGATGGCAGGAGAAATTACCCTCTCAACAACAGACTTAAAGAAGATATGTAGCATATTGTAGCACACACTAAAGGATAAGCTTCCTCAAAAACTAAAGTCGGCTCTGTCTGCTCTTTTAGATGGATGCCTTTAGTACTTCATTCCTATTTTTGTTGTGCATTCAAATGATCTCAAGGCATAGTCATACAGATTGTAGTATTTGGTTAACGAACCCATGAATCTCATATTTACTGCTTGCAAATGATTCAGTCCTTTGGGTAAAATGAGATAATCTGCAGTTTAAGATGAAACGACTGTAATTAGAGTAAACCCATCCAAGTCTGAAGCCATATAACCTCTATGTCTTAATGTCTCATTTTTTAAAAATATTTTTATTTTATTTTAAGGTTACTAAATACACTTCTTTGGTCAAAACTGTATTGTCTTACTTTGAACATTAATGCACAGTAAATGAATGTGTCTTCCTGCCTGTAGGGGGCAGTAATTGCACCCCGCAGTTGGTTTGCGAGCCTACAAGCAAGCGCACTACGAATGAGAGGAACAAAGCCCGCACATCTCAACTGCGTATAAGCATCTTTCTGAAGCTTTAGGAAAACCTCAGCATGGCAGACGTTACAGCCGCCGACGAGGAGCCGAAGCAAGAAGAAGAAACCCTGGCGTCCGTCCTCTCAGAGACGGACGAGACCTCCCAGGAAACTCTCAACGGCGTGAAAACGTGAGCAACAATGGTGATGTGCTCCTCCCTGCAGGAGCGGCTAAGCGTTAAGCTAAAATGGAGGCGTGTGATGCTAACTATTGTTAGCCTTGATGTAACTGGCCTCTACTTCACAAAAACATTACTTTTGAGTAACTTTATGTTAGATATGCTATATATATATATATATATATATACTGTATTTAATTAGATAAATTGACTTACGGATATAAAAATTAAAACGGCGGTGCTCTTTTCGAAACATAGCAACGGGTATGCTATGGTAATAGTTTGCTTTAGCTAGCACAGGTTGTCGGCGTTTATAATTCAGTGCTTGGTAACTAATAATGTTTTGTCAAATAGTGGATTTAAATAAGCCTCATGAACTAAGGATGCTGTTCTGTAGAAAACCTCGACACTTCCTTAACGTGAATCCAAAGATGTGTCTCGTTTGGCCGCTAGAGTAGCCGAGCAGAGTAGCTGCTCCCAAACGATGATGATGAGCTTCAATGTTTATATTAACATCAGTTCCCAACTAAAATCTATAAATTTGACCACATCTTGGATACATCAAAGTTCAACAAAAGCATGCTTTTAAAAGCATGAATACATTTGCTACATTAAAATCCAAATTCCCTTACATGTAGCCTTAATACATTGTGTATTGTAGTAAATTACACACACACACACACACACATCTATCTATCTATCTATCTATCTATCTATCTATCTATCTATCTATCTATCTATCTATCTATCTATCTAAATCCTCTTTTTTTGTTAAAAATGTATTTGATAAATATCACTGTGTAATAGATTGAATGAATATTAACCGGGTTTAAATGAGCTTTATGTTACTGTTACTGGATTTATAGAACACTATTTTGGCCAGAAGATGAGTTACTCATATTTATGCTATTTGTGATTAATTTCTTTTTCTATTTTTGTTCCACTATAAGTTAGCCAATACCAGGTGTAAACAGAAGGTATCACAGTATTTATATGGCTGTGTATATTTTGATAATCTTAAACAAGTTATACTATATTCTCATGGCAATCCAACAGCTGCAAGCTCTCTTTTAGCTGCAGGAACGAGCAGTGAGCCACTCCCTGCCCCTCCTTTGCAGATTTTCATGAAGTTGAATTGATTTGTACACTTTTAACATAGTGTTTCACTTAATAATCCCTTATATATATTTCCCAACACATGCTTTGGGAAGTAAAACCAGCAACTAACTAGTAAGGATGGAGCTTGAAAAAATGAAAAATGATCCACCAACCAACTTGTACAATTTCAAAATGAAAAATGCTTCTGGCATTTTCTTGATTCTAGTACTGCATGTATGCTTTGTGCTTTAAGTTTTGATTACAGAAAATAAAGGGTAATAAAACAAAAAAGAATATTAATTGGATTTAGACTGAATATGGAATATTAATGAATGCTGACTTTAACTGATTTTGACTTATTTGTAGTCTTGAAAAATGTAGTGCCTTTTAAGTTGTAATTTTCAGGGTGGTATAGGTGTAGTGTATGAAAAAAAAATATGCATGGAAAACCATTTTATTCTACCTAGATTTTTTATTTTGTTTTTCTGAAGCATCAAATCAGAATTTCTCTAGATAAGAACAAAGTCACTATGATATTGGGTCATCCACATCCAATGTTGAGTTTTAAAACTCTTAGCCTGTTTCGTGGCTTTTTACGGGCCAAAACATTAATTTAGTGTAAAGTTGTGGACGTGGGAACAATGCTTAAACATTAAAACATTTCATGTAAATTTTAATTGTTCATCAGAATGTTAATACATGTGACTTGAAAATCCTTGTTAACCAAGTATTGCATCTAGATTTTGTGTAAGGTGGTTAAGTTCATTAGGATCTATTATGTAATTACCCTTTTTTAGACTGCATTGTTATCTTTTAAAGTATTTTTTTAAGTAAGTAATTGTGTAATTTTATGACCTATTCTTTGTTTGACAAAAATATTATTTAAATGTACTGATATGTTAAAGGTTCTAATACGGTAGTTATTTTTTGTAATAGCTGTTGCATAACGTTTGTCTTTTGACCCCCCCTATAGGGACAGTGAAGAAAGTAAGCAAAGCAAAGAAAAGCATGATGGAAAAGAGAAATCCTCCAGCACCAGAAAAGGAAGTCGCTATCATCCTTACAAGGAGAAACACGGAGGAGAGAAGAAGAGTGGTCATCGGAACCGAGTGTTCATCAGCAATATACCTTATGATATGAAGTGGCAGGCAATCAAAGACCTTATGCGTGATAAAGGTAATGTCTGCAGGGATGGTTTTTGGTGTCTTTCCTTTTTTCGTCTGATCTGACTAGACGTTTTGAAGCTTACGATGACCAGAAGGAACATCCTCATTCGAGTGTTAGAGTTTTAGTTTGTATTCTCTCTGGTAGTTCTTTTGAGCATTAAAATGAAGAAACATAAGGGTGTGACTTTTAGGTTTTTGTTGTTTTTGATAAAATTTCTTGGGATGGACATCAATTTAGTTTATTTCCAGTCCTAGAATTGATTGTTGAATATTTCTCATTTGTGTGTGCTGCAAGGCAAATTTTGATTGAATCAAACTGTCGTAATTTTTTACCCTTTTTTTAACCTAGGGGGGTTTCAAGAAGCCATTTGAGCTTAAATTTGGTCTTAAACATTTTTCTGTCATGAAACGAATCTGTTGCTAAACTGATGATTTTGAAGTGTTTTGAATTTCCAAGGTTTATTATAGCTGTGTTTCTTACTGGCCTTGGCCGTTGGGTATGTCAGTCACTGTCCAGAAAGGCATGGTGTTGTCTGGTGGGATGTTGGTCTGGGCTGACTGTTGATCATTAATGGGACATCTCCATCCATAGCGGCATTGCCAAGGCCAGCGGCGACTTGAAAGACTTGGTGACTTAAATTACTTTGTTCTTGTGGTATTTTTTCCTTTGTATGTCTCATGTAGTTGGTGAGGTTACATACGTGGAGCTCTTTAAGGATGCTGAAGGAAAGTCAAGGGTAAGTGATGTAGCCAATTGCTGCAGGAGGTTTTAAATGCCCTCTGCAGGCTTTCATTAATCATGTGCTGTTTTAGGTTCTGATTTGTTGGCTCTGCTGAACTGGAGTTACTGTATGTTGTCTTCAGAGCCCAATAGATGTACAAAGATAGATTTTTATTTTTATTTAAATGGGAGATGTCCTTTAGACTTTTGGAACAGTGGTGTTAAGAACACCGATGTGTAAATCTTTGCATTTGTTGTTGTCATTTAAATTGGTTTAAAAGTTTGTTTTTGCCATTTTTTCCCAAACGGGAATGTGGGTTGTGAGATTTTTATCTGATTGATTGAGCTTTATGTCAAAGAACCATTAAAAAAAAAATATATGGCACAGCTTTCTCTTCAATGTAGCGAAACTGTTTCGAATAATCTTTATGTCCATGTTTTTTATAATCCTTGCATTTTCGAGAAATAATTGCATATTAGCGTTCGTTCCTTTTGAACCTTGAAAACAAACGCTATTTCCATTTTCTTATTGTCATTGTTGTAGAGTAAATGCTTTATTGATGTAAAATGCTGTGCATATAAATGTTTTTGGTTTAATTTGAACTAAAACACAATGTTTACTATATAAAATGTTGTTTATTTCCTCAGAGTTTAAATATTGATAAATATATTTTTGTTGCTTTTATTGTTTTTAACAAACACAAGCAAAAACCTGATGCTCATACCACCTCCGTAGTATGGCAATAAATCTCTCAATGTGATAGGAACCTCTTCATACACACACCAAATTGTATTTTGGTCTATTTCATCTTAAGCCCAATATTGCATTTGTTTTTTCCACTCCTTGGGTGCTGCCTGCCTTCCTCTGTTGCTTCGTGATCAGGGTTGCGGGTAAGGATCAAATCTACATTTTCAAATATATATAATATATTTTGTGGCTTGTTTAAATTTGGGATTTTTCTTCTTCATTTTTATAACAGTGTGGTAGAGTTCAAAGATGAAGAGTACGTTAAGAAGGCTGTGTCAACTATGAATAAGCATGACTTAAGTGGAAGACCACTCAACATCAAAGAGGTGAAAATCAATTACTTAGTTTTTTTACAACAAAATGCGTAGGATTTACTCCTGTTTGTTTACCTGTGGTAGAGTTCTAACTTAAAAACAAATAAAATAAAAATCAATAATGAGCAGATTTATGTGTAGAATTAAAGTTTGCATTGGTGTTTAATGAGACCTACAACTGACAATGCAGTAAGCAATAGCTGTTATAGAAAACATGAAAATACTTCAGGAAAATTTAATTGTAGTAAAATGCAATCCAGATATGAGTTCAAAAATATATATTTAGTTTATTTGTTTAAATCAAATATGCTCTTAATATAAAAGGCACTGGAAATCTGACCTTGTATAAATGCTTACTTGCAGAGTTGGTATAAAAACACAAGGCACCCCTACAGCGGCCCGCCATGTTTGGGGTTTAAAAATGTTAAAATTGAAAGGAAATATAATAATTACTTGTTAGAAGATATTTATCAATGCTATTTGGACACCATCAATACAGCACAGCCCCAAGTTGTGGAAGTCCCGCCCTCATACTATCCTTACGGAGTCGGTTTCTAACGGTTTGTGCAGACACATGCACATTTGTGGCCTGTTGGAGGTCATTTTCCAGGGCTCTGGCAGTTCTCCTCCTGTTCCTCCTTGCACGAAGGCGGAGGTAGCTGTCCAGCTGCTTCATTGTTCCCCTCCTTCAGCCTCCTCCGCGTCTCCTGGTGTTCTGGCCTGTCTCCCGGTAGTGCCTCCAAGCTCTGGACGCTTCGCTCATAGACACAGTAAACCTTTTTGCCACAGCTCGCATTGATGTGCCATCCTGGATTAGCTGCACTACCTTAGACACTTGTATGGGTTGTAGAGTCTGGCTCATGCTACCAGGAGCGTGAAAGCACCACCAACATTCAAAAGAGACTAAAAAATCGTCCAGAAAGCATAAGTACTGAGAAATGGTCTGTGGTCTCCACCTGCAGAAAAACTCACTTGCTATTTGCCAAAGATTTCCATTTGCACAACAGCGTGTGAAATTGACTGTCAATCAGTGTTGCTAAGAGGACAGTTGGATTTCAAATAAGTTTGATTTAATTGGGAGTTATATTGTGTTGTTTAAGTATTCCCTTTATTTTTTTGAGCATTGTATTGACATCATTTTAAACATAATCATTGTCAATAGATCTGATGTTACTTATTACTAAAGTAAATTAAATTTTTTTTTACGAATTACTTTCCTTATTTTAACTAGAGTAATATGTTGGATGTCTACATCTTGTTTTATGTTGAAGTAGTGTTGCCCTTACTTTCGTACAAATGTGGCTACTCGACCTGCCTCTGGATGTAAAAACATTCATACTATGCGTTAGTCTTCAATAACTCTCCTCAATTTCACTGCACACTAAAAGCCCAACAATAACTCAGTCTTTCTAGTTGCGTTTTGGGCTTCATGCAGACTGAGCAATCAAAAAAAAAAACTTCTACACTGACTATTTTGAGTGAAAGGTGGCTCGGACAATATGCACTCAATTACAAAGGCGCATGACCAGTTCTTAAGGAAAGAGGGTGATTTGTCCCCCACCTCAAATCTTATTCAATGCGTCAACTATAAATCAAGATTAACTGGCGTTTATAAACAATAACGATTTGAAATACAGGGAGGCAAGTAAAGCTTGGCAGCCCTATATGCTTGTAAATCAATGGGGGAAACGGTGTTATTAACTAGTTTCCCCTTTCTACCAACAGGAGAATCAGCAACTTGATAAAAAAAACTATATTTAATGTCAATGTTGTATATTTAATTTTATTGAAACACCCGGGATTGAAACATTATGGCTTGCTAAACTAATTCAAAAATGATGAAATCACAATATCGTTCTTTTATCTTAAAAATAGTAATGTTACTATTTTTAATTTTTTTTTATGTTTAAGGATTATGATGGCGAACACGCCCGGCGAGCATTGCAGCGCATGGGAGGAGGTCAGCACGGTGGCCGTTGGCAGGATATGGGTCCCGGAGGGATCAACATCCCCGCTTCAATTGCCAACAACCCCAACATACCGCCTGACATCATCCACGCGCTGCAGGCTGGAAGGCTGGGGAACACGGTGTTTGTGGCCAACGTAAGAACAGAACCATGAACCTTTGTCTGTGTTAAATAATACAGGTTGGTTTAAGGTACAGATGTATTTTGGTTTTATCAGCTGGACTTCAAAGTGGGCTGGAAGAAGCTGAAGGAGGTGTTCGGCATGGCAGGTGTGGTGAAACGAGCTGACGTAAAGGAGGACAAAGACGGGAAAAGCCGTGGAATGGGAACAGTCACTTTTGATCAGCCTCTGGAAGCTGTGCAGGCCATATGTATCCTTTTAAACCTGAACTTTATTTAAAAAAAAAAGCTCACATTGTTTCATTTTGCTTTTTGTCCTTAACTCTTTTCTAAGCCATGTTCAACGGCCAGATGCTCTTTGAACGACAGATGCACGTTAAAATTGTATGTTCATTTTAAATCTCGTTCCAATTTAGAGCAATGCACAATTGCAAAAAATATTAACATTTTGTATATGGACTTGTAGGATGAAAAGTCTCTTCCTCCTGATGATTTTCTCCCTATAGAAAAAGCACCACAGTTGCCCCGTAAGAAAACTTTCCATCAAAGTTTTTGTTGATTTTTTTTTTTTTTTTGTTTGTTTTTTTTTGTCAAAAATGTCGTCCATTTTCCTAATTTAAATTTTTCTCCCTTTTCACTTTTTAGGGGGGCTAGGTGGCATCGGCATGGGTCTTGGGCCAGGAGGGCAGCCTATAAATTCAAATCGCCTTAGTGGTGGAGGAGGAATGGGCTCAATGGGACCTGGAGGTAAGACAAAAGCTGTTTTCATTGATTCACACACTGATTATGATGCTATTTCTATTTTGATGGTAATACAAACTAATTTAAGTAAATTTACATAGATTTCTGTGCATAACTTTGGTATAGCCTCACTGAGATGTTCTTCTGCCACAGGTATGGATTCAGGTTATGGAGGATTGAGCAGGCTTGGAGGCTAGTTCTTTATTTTCTTTTATAGTTGTAGTTTTCTCTTGTTACTATAGCTAAACATGCCCTAGTAAACTCTGTTTTTAACAGGAATGACTGGGGGTGGAGGCATGGATGGCATGGGCGGTATGGGGGGGTTTGGAGGCAGAGACATGGCACCAGTTGGCAGAATGGGGGGTAAGTGAGCCTTTCCAGCACACAGATTAGGGTCAGTTTGGTTACATGCAGATTTACTAAGAACCTTTAGTCTGAGGCACCTTTTTAATCTGTGGTGATATGTATTGATAAGGAATGGATCGGGATTTTGATGTGCCTATGAGCCGAGGATTTGGGGATTCTTTTGGAGGAATGGGTGAGAGTGATCTTTATCTTGCAAATTAATTCCAAATTTATTACTACATTGACGACATTTTTATTCTATCTAATTTATACTTTGTAAAGTAGCATTCAAATATGATCTAAATGCCAAACAAAATCACATACTGTTTTTAAGGTGGTGGTTTTGGAGGAGGCATGGGACACATGGGAAGTGGCTTAGGTACAGTTACATTTTGTTTATTCGGAATTTTTTATATCAACTCCTGTACCTAAATACATACGAAATCTTGTACAATAATTCTTGCTAATGTTTTTTTCAACTGCAGAAGAATCTGTAACAAGATGCCGTGGTTGGAATGAATATTTTTATAAATCATTTATGCATCATGACTTGTAAAACAAATGTAACTAGCTTTAGTTGTCTCCTTCACATTTTCATTTTGTTTCAAGTAGGATTTGAACTAAAGTGTCCTTTAAATTTAGTTATGCATGGTTATATCAAGTGTAATAAAAATATGTTTGTGAACTTAAAAGCTTTTCCACCAATGTTGTGTATTATAATTCCAGTCATTAATCGATTTAATCATTACAGAGATAATGTGCTTGAACCCCTTTCTTTACTGAAGCATATGCGGCTGTGCACTTCTGCATAACAGGTGGAGGATTGGGCAGTATGTCAATGGACAGAATGGGCCCCAGCTTCGACCGCGTAGGCATGTCTGGAATGGACATGAACCGTGGCTTCGGAGGCTACGGCGGCGGCGGACACATGGGCGGAGGCATGTCAGACAGGGGCTCAGGGTCCAAAGGCGGCTGTCAGATATTTGTGCGAAATGTAAGTAGGTTAGATGACTGAAGGCTGCTAAAATATAATGTAGTAAATTTAAGTAAAGAAGCACTCATCTAATTATTACTAGAAATTCACTGATTAGGTTATTCCTTCTTGTATTTGATGTCTTAGCCACCTGTTTCAACTTCACAGTACTCGTAGTTAATTCATTTTGGTTGGAAAGAATCTGGTTGGAGTTCTTAGATTTTAAACTTTTTTAATTAATATTTTGTTTTAAATCTGAATTATCAGTACTTGACCTGCTGAACTCATCAAGAAAGATAAATGAACAGATCTGGATCTCTGGCTGAAAATTGGTCCATATCTGTTTTACATGTTCAGCATTTGCATTTTTTTTTTTCGGTAACTAATGGTGATGTCTGTGTTGCAGCTCTCCTATGACTTGACATGGCAAAAGCTGAAGGATAAGTTCAGCCATTGTGGTATGAATGACAGTTTTTCCTGCTTCTAATAAATCATTTGAAATTTAATTGCAACTGATCAATGAGCTAATTTATGTTTGATGCAGCCTTAACATGAATTATTTTTGAAAGATTTAAGTTGTGGCATTCATTCATTGCTGATTCTTGTGTTTTGAAGGTCACGTACTGTTCGCAGAAATCAAAATGGAGAACGGGAGGTCAAAAGGTTGCGGGACGGTGAGATTTGATTCACCAGAGACCGCAGAGAAGGCCTGCAGGATGATGAACGGAACCAAGATTAATGGCCGGGAGGTGGACGTCCGCATCGATCGCAACGCTTAGAAATTTTGTAGAACCCCCCCCATGTAACACACTTTACACTTTCAGACCCCGTACCAATCATTGTTTGTTTTGTTTTAAAAACACTATGACTTCATGTGTTCCTGGTTTAATTTTTGTTTATATACTAGATAGCTGTTTTGCCTTTGTTTTATAAACCCCGGTTATGATATGTCAGGCAGTTTATTTGAACAAAATAAACTTTTTAATTTTTAAAACTGTTTGCTTGTAAATTTCTTCAACTTGTAAATTTAACCTAAGGTTTTGCTCTATTATGTGTTTTTTCTTAAGACAGCTGTGTGATAAACTCAAAATACAAAAGGATTTTTATCAGGTGACTAATAGCAGTTGCATAGTTTTGTACAGTGGTAATGATGATGTACAGTAGTGACTATGAACTCCCGAAGTTTTTACTATTTATGGTTTTTCCTCCCTGCTCACAAAACCTTATCAGGTTGTGTTTCTGAGTGACACATTGAAGGCTGACACTTAAGGATTGTTTTGTTTCTGGACATGAGGTTTATTTGAACTTGTCACATCTCCACCTTTTGGTAAAATCTTACAAAGAAAATTTTGTGAGGTATCCAAGCATGCATATGCTTGTGTGTTTGTAAGCTCAACAGCTTAACATTTTTGGTTGTTGTTGGTCTCAGAAAATAAGTCTTCATTCCTGAGAAGGTTGAGTTTCAGTCACTGCAAAACCTTATGGGATTATTTCCAATAATCCCTAACTCGTATAAAATGGAAAGAGTGGCGAAGATGATGTAGCAAGTTAGACTAACAATTCCCAACTTCCAGTCCAACTTCCATCCGTTGACGTGTACTGCTACGAAAAGGAAGATGATGGAAAGAAGTAGCGTGGATGAAATAAAGATCAGGCCAGTACTGTTGACCTCTATTGGGGTGTTGGTTTCTACAAAGGCGGTCTTGATAAACCAAGGTAGGCCCAGGCACAGCATGTCAAAGACATTAGAGCCCACAATGTTGGACATAGCCATGTCAGCTTTCCCTGATAAACAGAAAACATTGTTACATGCTGAGTGTCTGTGACCTGTATCCCCTACTTTAACACTACTTACCGTTTCTGGCCACCATTACACTGGCTACTGTGTCTGGTATACTGGTTCCAGCAGCAAGCAAAGTGAGTCCCATCACTGTATCTGGTATGTTGAGGGTTTCACCTGTGGAAAGAGAATCAGTACAAACAAAACTTTAGCAAAAGGTTATAAATGGACTACCTTAAGACTTATAAAATCAATCCAGAGATCTTTCAGAGTTTTCTTACTATATAAACCTCACATTTACATAATCAGTCTTCATTGTAAACTGTCCCTTTAATCTGAAGCAACCATTCAGTTCTGCAGCTCATTAGTACAAACTACTAGTTTGCGGTTAATGTTCCCTTGTCTTTAGTCTTGCATGATAGGATTTTAACCTCGTTTGGCTTCAGCAGACTTAAGGCTCTCACATGACATAGCTGTACTTCCAGCCGTAGCTTTTGTAGTTCACGTCGTTACTGAACACTTGCTGTTGTCTCTGCTCACATGATTTGGTTTCCTCAGGGTTGTAATCCTGCTATGACTGCCTTGGCCCGTAGCCCACTGGAACTACATTGTGTTGACCCCTCCTTCCCTGGGACAATAGCATCTCAAGAATGAACCAGCAGACCCACATGTGACTCTGCAAATTTGATGTTTCTCTCACAAGTCTCAAACACTTGTGATCCAATGGTTTGCCATTGATGGTGCTGCGTTATATCTTCCTTTCATGAAAATGCGCAACTTTGGAGGAAACCGCTACAATTTTCATTTCCTATTGTGAATAATGGGCAGTAGATTTTCACAAACATTGTACGCATAGAGAATTATAGCAATGCAGACAAGGGAAAACCTCCAATAATTGTATTGAAATGAAAGGGAACTTACCTACAATAGTGACCATCCAGACCAGCAAATATGTGAACCCTGAGATCCAGACGGCTGACATGAGAAAAGTTATCATAAACCATTGTTTCCAGAAGCGTCTTCTGCAATCAGGGATAGTGATGAAGAGCAGAGTGATGACTGGCAGAGACAAAACCCAAAAAATCCTTTTCAGGTCGCTCTCCGGTACAGCAAAGACACTTTTTTGCTCTGTTGGAATGAAGGTTGACAACAAGCTCTGAGACACACGATTAGAGCAGCTGTCATAGACACATCATCAGTGTCCTGCTGTTCTAAAAAAACAAAAACAAACTCCATGTTTTACCTTCAGCAATCTCATTAAGACCATGTAGGCTGAGTGACAGCTGAGAGTACCCTGAATCATCTTGAAAGATGCCACTATCTGTTCTGGAGCGTCCACGGACTCTCAAACTGGTGTCGTCATTCCAGCCCAGTAGAGGCCGTGTCTCATGCTTCTCGGCTGAACCTGAACCAATGCAGGTGCAGCATGGGCTCAGCTTCCTTAGGACAAACTCACTGATGCGTAGGTCAAAGCACAAAACCACAATGTAGACCCCATAGATCAGCAGTAGACAGGCGGCCTCGTACCTGTCAACAGTAGAAGATTACTTACTGATGAAAAGTCCCATAGAGACATAGCTAATGGACAACCTTATTGGGTCAGACCGTTATAAGGCTCCTGTCCTTTGGAAACAACTCACAGTTGTAGTCCAAGACGCAGACACCCTTTACTTTTTGATAAGGCTCATAGTTAAGCGTTTTAGGTTTCCCTGAGCTATCTCTGTAGTCATGCTGAAGACTTGGGCTGCAAAAGGAAAAACTGACAACTTATTGACCACTCAGCTACACCCTCCTCCTTTTTTTTTTTTACTCTGCATGGAAACTACATCTGGTCCTGCGTTCTCTTCAATGGTGACATCATTCTGAAGGGGCCATCAGCTGAGCTACTACTGCCAGCAACGTAATGTTTTCACTCTATATCATACATTTGGCCACTGATGGTTTAGCTTTTGGTTGACTATTAATTGTACTGGCACTGTTTCATCTTATAGCCTTTAAATCTGGCTCAGAACTGCTTACCTGCATTCATTTAAAGCCACCTAAATAACAAATCATATCTTTAATTTTTCTACTTTTCTTTAACATTGAAGTACTGCTGTGCCTGTATTTCTTGTTTAATTTCTGTTTCCCCAAGTCTTTCATGACAGATTGCCGCTCATACAGTGCCAGGTGCCAGTGCAGGTTTTCTCCTGTTAAAGGGGAATGTTTCTGTTCACTGTTACAACAGGCATGCTCAATATGAGGCATGGTAGCAAAGCCAAAAACTCAAACCAAGTTATTGCCAGTGTCAAAGCATGTTTTTTCAGGAGTACATTCCACAAATCAATGATTTAATGCAATCTACTGTGTTTCCTTCGAAATAAAAACTTTCAACCATTTTGAATAATTACTTGACTGCAGCATTAAAGAATTAAAACTGAATTGAATTGATCATTTATATGTTCTCAGAGGAAGGCGCTCCTCTTTTAAGATTATGTTTTGGGCTACTGCAAATACTCTTTGAGTAAAGTAAACCCTAACTGCTGTCTCCGAAGAAAAAAAATCTACTGGTTTATAAAACCGAACAGCACAGGAACCAAAATTGCGTATCATCAAAGTAAATATAATGTGAGGCAAAATAATTGGTAAATAGAAAACACACATTTTAAATGGTAACTGCAATTTGTGACATCAGGAATTACTTGTAATTAACAACATTTTTAGTTCATTTTCACAAGCCACATAGTAGGCAAATAGAGCTCAAAATGAATAAATCATGCCCTAATCTAAAGAAAAGTAAGAACACCTTAAGACAAAGCTAAAACATTCTTTAAAATATAGAAAATACACTATGATCTTGTAATGTAAACAACAGCATCACAAAAATAAGCAAAGCAGAATGTTTTCCTTTGTTTGTTTAACTCTGGTGGATACAGTTTTGAAATCCATATTACTTCTGTATAAATTGGGAAGAACATAAAAAAATTGTACTTTATGAATAGATAAAAGTATAATTAAATTTTTGAAATTCCAATTTGGCAAACAAAAATGCCATCAAATCAGACTTCCAAATTGGAAAGATGTAGGTTGCAAAGCTGGGATCTGTTCAGTATCCAATATGCTTGCTGCATACATAGAATTAAAATGAAAGGTGTGTATATGATCTATTCATCAGTCCTACTTGTGGTCTTCTTTGACACATATAGTGCTGCATATCTTGTATATGTAAAAAATTGTTTGTCCAGATCAAATGTTTATCCAGAGCAGAGGAAATTGTACTTAACACCATAACAACTAGCAAATCAACTTTGGTGGGACAACCCAAAACCCAAATTGGAGCTTTGTAGGCAATTTAAACCAAACATGAGTCCAAAAACTGTGTTACTATCCCATCCTATCTGCTGTGAAAGCTCCTTTTACCAATTAGACTTTTTTCCAAGTTTGGTTGTTTTTTGTGTGTTTTTGCAGGGACTATTTATATAAGTTATGTATGGAGAGACACATGTGTCTTTTAAACCTTTACTGCATGTCAGTAATTACATTGTCTTGTTGATGGTTTTATTTTTGTACTCAGGCTGTATGGTGGCTGTCAAAGTATAATAAAGGAAAGATAGTAAAAGGCCTGTACATGTGTTGTGTAATCTATTTTTGCACTCTCCAGGTCATAGGTTTCCAATAAACAACTGTAGTTGTCTTTTGTGACCAACCATCGTATGTTGTGCAAGGCCTGAAGATCATGTAAGCATTGCTGCTGAGTCCCTACGTGCAATGAGACATGCTAAAAAACTCACCAGAACACCTTGTTATCAGAAATGATGGCTATAACAGAAGCAACACTGATGCCGTATGCCAAGCAGTCCCGGAACAGGGGCCAGCAAGTAAGACGCCCCGCCTGATAAGGGGAACAACAATAAATGGTTCAGATTTTATACAAAACAAGTATAGCTATCCAATCTCTGACCCAGTAAAGATGTTTTTCTCATACACAAGGAGGTGGTAATAATCTCCACAGAGATCATTGACTTTGTTGTTTAAATGTACCATTGAGACCAAAAGTCCACAGGCCCCACAGATTCCAAGCAGGTTGTACACCGCAGATCCCACAATGGTGCTGATTCCAATGTCCCCCTTTGTCACAAACACACCTAAAAACAACAACAACAAAAAAATTTGATGTATCTAGGAGCAATAAGGAAATGTAAATAAATATATTGGATAATTCAAAGAGGACGCGAGTCTACAAGAGTGTACATGTAATCTACACAAAAAATAACATATGTTGGTACTATGCAGGATTACCCAGAAATGCTGTAACTAGTTCAGGTGCAGAACTTCCTGCAGCCATGAATGTAGCTCCTGCCACATCTTGAGACAGCCCAAGACCTGCGACAGACCCAAGTATTAGAAGAATTAACCTCAAACTTAAAAATATCTCTGAGAACTGTTAAAACACAGCTATAATTTCAGTTTAAGGGTCACCCCTCCTGAGTCACCCTTCTGTTTTTTTGTTGCTAATGGGACAATATATAATAAAGATGACTGAAAATTCAATGTTTTATTTTTATTATTCAATTATATAATTTGTAGTTGTAAAAACTAAATATAGAATTTAATGGCCAGTTAAACTTTTGATAATAAGGACACAAGAGAAATAAGGACACAAGAGAAAAAAAAAAGACTTGTGTGACAGCACAGAGCCTAAAACAATGCCAAGGTGAGCCATTTACGCGATCGGGCTCTTTGAAACACTTGAGCCATTACTTTTGTTCTGGCACAGTAGTTATTAATGAGAGTCATAGGCCGCCAAAACAACCAGGCAGTTTAATCACTATGTTGGTTCGACTTTAATAGCTCAAACAACGTGAGATTTGGACATGAGAGTAGAGCATTTTCAAAAATATTCTTCAGACATTTGTGCAACAATTATTTTAAAAATAGGGTACAGTCAATAATTTAAGTGATGAAAAATGAGCTTACTAAATGTTGCTTCCTTACAGACATAAGTACAGGTGATATAAATGGATAGATTTTACAAACTAAACACATCTTTAACACAAAAATACTAAACAAGATGAAGCTTACGTTCGCTTATTACTTCCAGAGATGGTAGAAAGTAATCATCACAGACTATGGCAACAGCCAAAAGCATGTAGAATATTAGCATAAAATATATGACCAGGCCTCCATCTTTCCTCTCCTGCACGGTGAAGAAACCTTCAGGAAACTCAGAGGCTTGTGTTGCGATGCATTCAGTCTCATTCTCTAAAACGAGAGAAAGCACATAAACATACTGCTTATGGGAGATAACTGTGAAAAATTGGTGCAATCAAACAACTCACTATCTCTGTGAGGATACAACTAGCTTGTCAGAACTTTTCATAGTTGAATGAGACAAATGTTACCCTGTACCAAAACAGATAAAAAATAATAATAATCCTGACTAATCACTTGCTCATGATTACATCTTTATAAAGCCAATATATGGTTAGAATTCGTAATTTTTTACATGTTAATTTTAAAATGAGCTCTTTGGAATGAAGCAGTACAAAGATAAAGTTGTGTTACAAAACAGAAATTATTTTCAAGAAATATTACAAGTCTGTGATGAGCAATGATTGTCAGATTATTTAAAAAATTTATTTTTTAGCAAACATTTTGGTTTGTCATTTTGGGAATTTTCTTGAAAGTTGTGTGACTTAAAGAAATACATGAATAAAAAACAAACATGGTCCCAGAGGCATTGACTACCTTTGATAATGTAATCTTGTGTCCAGCTTCAGGTTTTAAACCTCCAAACTGTTTTTTTAATAATAATAATTTTAGGTGATTCAAAAACTTTTTCTGCATAAATTGTAAAATTTGTTCAAAAATAAAAGTGTAATCAAAGGGACAAAAATTGTCTGGTATCTGGAATTTCTGATTTTCTGATTAATGCTATTTTTTAAATGTAATTCCATATGTATCTTTTAAAACACTTGCAGCCACCTTATGAATGAAAAAGCAGAATTGGAGCCTCCTTCTTATTTATTCCTTGGTTCAAGCATGTATATCTGGTATTAGTAATCTCTTTGATATCTACCACTTGAGTTTAAATGTAAATGAGCAAATATTGGGAAAATTCAGCAGTTAATCAGCCTCACTATAAGTCATGGCAGGCATTAAAAACAAACAAACAAATAAAAAATTATGCTGCAACTGTCTCAGCCTTAACGGTGTTACTTCAACTTATGCAGCAAGATAATTTACTTTTCCCTCTGATTACTTTGTTGGTCTTGCACTTCAATTCTAAAAAAGTATAAAAAATATTATTGACGTTATCAAAACCTGGAATATTAACATTGGTGTGTGCAGTTTTTACAGCCTCTGTATCCACACCTATACAGGTGTCAGATAGATAACTCATTTATCATAATATCTTGTCTACCTTCAATGACTTAAACAGTGAAGAAACAAGAATAAGCTTTAAAGTAGATCAGACATTTATATTTTTGACATCATGTTTAATGTATGAAGTCTTCTCTATGCGTGTCACATATGCCAAAAGCTTATTGCAGGTGGGAAGCTGTTTAAGGCAACATGATTCAACAAAGCTAATGTTTCGTTTCGAAATTTGTTTAACGATTACTCCCAATAATCTCCTACTCGTAATCCGCATTTTTTTTGTAACTTTCTTTCCATCCCTGAGATTTTTTATGGCATCGTTTTATTGACTCAGTATGATGATGCCCACTGTTCCTTATAGTTTTTTACAAGTACTTCGACTTGTACTGTATAAATGTGGTCAGTAAAGAGTTTAAGGAAGGGAGAAAGCTCTTCTGTAATCCTTTAGTGAAATGTGTCACCATGTTATTGTATTGTTTAAAACAAATGTAGCTTTCCTTTATTAACAAGCTGTGGCAAAATATTACACCTAATGATTTAAAATGTTGTCATAATTAATTAATAATTTGATATTTATTAAGATATGTGTCTCAAAGAATAAAACAAACATCTAAGTACTCTCTAAGCTTATGATTTAGTCAACAATTCCAACATGCTGGCTCAAATGTTGTTTAATTCTTTTTGTTAAGGAACTAGTTAAACTGAGCCACTTTTGTTGTTAAAAAAACCCTCATTTACTGACACAAATCAGAATATTTGCATGTACTTACCAAGAGCCCGGCGCACCCTGACAGACTTGTGTTCCTGAGCAGTTTTCGCTGTAAATGATACAAGATGAACACAGGCATACAAAAAAAGCACAAAGCCCAAAAAGTAAGGTATGAAGTCCTTTCTCCCTTTTTTCTGCACAGCTGACACTTTTTCCATAATAATATTCAGAAGAAAACCATTTAAAAATGAAAATAAAAATAAATAAACGGAAGTTAAAACGTTTTTCAAAGAGTCATGAATCCTTTTAAGTCTAAATTTGCATGCAGCGATTTAAAGAGGAATGAAACTGGTTGCATTAAAACCCTAAACTAAACAACAAGCTGCACAGAGAGGTCATCAGAGATTGGGGGAGAGCATCCTTTGAGGTCTGCTGGTACCACAGTGAGAGTGAGGGGGCGATCACGAGTTGCGAGTCATTCCACTTGACTTGTTTCAGCTCCTGCCTGAGGCTCACCAGAGGGTGTAATTTTTTATAAGCAGGCTTTGCAGATCTTTTTAACAGCCGGAAACCTGTTAGTTTTTCAGTGGTGAAGGAATTACAATGGAGTCTAAAGCTGAGGCTTTGGCAGCAAAGCTGCCTTTTGAAATTGTTTCAGCTTTATCTTAGCTGATGGCATAAACCCATATAAATTGGACAAATAATTATTTATGGTCCTCATTATCAAATCGATTTTGGTTGACGTATATCAAGTTGACATCCCACATAGTCATCTTACTTAACTCTTAACTTTTTATGTAACAAAAACGTCTACAACTATATATATTGCATATTTTGATTTCAAAACAGGGAATAGCGATCACGTTAATAACTTTATAAGGATTCTTGTTGTCTCATATTTAACCCACAGGGCTTCTATGATGATGAATTAATGTTTGCAAACACAGAGATAGCCTTCTACCTTTAGTATAGAAACAATCATGAGTTACTGGCGCCCCTCAATGGTGCTCATCAGACACACGCACTAGGTTAGATTTTTAACCCGACACTCAAACGTTTTACCAGCCACTATGAGTAATTTTGTGTGCAACAATTGCCTTTATATTAACTAACCTTCCCTTACATTCAAACGCTATAGATACAATGATTTATTCCAAAGTCTGTGAGAAGAAACTGGCTGT
>JAVLVB010000557.1:1002996-1038140 GCA_032876305.1 Orestias chungarensis | reverse complement strand
ATATATATATATATATATATATATATATATATATATATATATATATATATATATATATATACATATATGTAAATAGTTCTAGTATAGAAATAGTATAGTGGTCGTAGTAAGTAGTAAAAGTGGTTCTTTATTTTAAAGATTGTTTTTCATTTTACTTTCTTTTTTTTTTAGCATTTTACATATTTTACAATAAGTTGTTTTATCATTTATTTTTGCAAAATTTAGTTATCTGATTTCAAGGAGAAACGGTTTCAATTAAATGAATATTTTAATCAGTAAATTGTAAATAAAAGTTCTCAGACTACAAGCACAATCAACTAAGTTTGCATGAAAGCAAAAACTATAATAATTATGCTAAGCATTCACCCCAGGTCTTCAATCAAAACATATACAGCAACATATTTTCCTTTTTATAATAGGCATTTTTAAATCTGTTAATGTTTTTGTACGTTATGAAACACTGGGGCCATACTCTCATGTTAGGTAAGTAAACTCAAGTGGGAAAGTGAAAAAAGTTGTTTTCGCACCGGAAGTCGTTCAAACTGACTTACCGGGCTCAGATGTTTGGACCTATTCGGAGCTACATGAACCACGTGACCACCAATCAGCGAGTTCAAAGAGTTAAAAAATAGTTGTTGCCCCCACTTTTGAAACCAAAATTTTGTCCATGGTCAGGATTAACATCAAATGTATGAAATGAAGATTGTGGCTTTGTTGAGCACTACAGACTTCTCCTGGGTTGCTGCAGGAGAAAGATACTATGTTGCAGGTTTGGGATCTTATGTCCATCTTCACCCTAAGTAGTCTCCAGGTAGGTCATCTTTAATAATAGTGACATATATAGTGCTAGACCATCATCTTCCTCAACGACTGACTCAAATTGATGCCCCCTGTTCAGCCGCAAGCTCATCCATCTGCTCCTTTAGATATGGAAACACAGTTTTACTACTTGGCGGTCTGTGAGTGTTTCACATGTTTTTTATTTTTCAAGTAGATTCCAGGCCTGCTGTATAGTAACACGAATAGATGATTTAGAGTTATCTTACTATTGAATAGAATCAGTGTTTAATCTGCAGTGGCCTTTCCGTTGTCGCTTCAAAGGTTTCCATTTCTTGCTAAATTAAACCTCTTAACCTGCGTTTAAAAACAACAAAAAGAAACTAAAAAACTCAAACAACTCATACATGGTCTACAGTATTCTACACTAGCTGCATAATATTTAAAAACAAATCTATGCTTGCTGGAACATTTGTTTGATTTGTGAAAGTTAGAATATAAAGTTTTTTTTATGCATCCAAACTAAATCAGCTCCTCCAGCTTTGTAACAAGATATTTCTAACAACTAACAGCCAGAGGTGGTTGTACTTAAATAAGAGTTGCACAAGCTTAATATATTTTTTTCTCAGGCAGAATAAAAAATAAATAAGAAATGCCTTTTGCTAAAAAGGCTACATTTGTTAAATACAATGAAAGCTGAAGAAACACATTTCCAAACAAATTTTTTGATATTACGTTCATAAAACTAATGCTCACAGTAGGTAATGTGTATAATATATACAGGTGGGAAATGTTTGCAAGGGCCTGGTGGCCAGGCCTTTACCCAAGCAGCTCTGCTGAGCACAGCCTAAAGAGGAGACATGGGTCCCCCTTCCAATGGGCTCACCAACTGTGGGAGAGGCAAAAGGGGTCAGGTGCAATATGGGAGAGGGATTCCCGAAGGCTCAGAACTTGGGAGTCCAACTCTTGGCTACAAATTTTGGGTCTTGGGATATAAATTGTCACTGGTGGAGAAATAGCCTATGCCGGTGCGGGAGGTTAAGAGGTCCCAACTAGACATAGTTGGACTTGCCACACTCCATGGCTCTGGTGGTTGGACTATTCTCCTTAAAAGAGTTTAATTTTGGAGTTTCCTACTTGAGAGACGTCAAGCAGGTGTGGGCATAGTTGTGTACCCTCTTTTCAGTGCCGGTAAATTGGAGCTCAATCTTGTTAAAGAAGACGGCTGCCTCCCTCTGCCTATGTGTGTGGTGGAAGTGCCCTGAATGTTGTTTGCGCTTATGCACTAAACAGTTTAGATTACACATCCTTTTTGGAGACTTAGAAGGGGTGCTAGAGAGCGATCCTTCTCGTGTATCTTAGTTTTCTTTTCACTCCATGGAATTTCTGTCCATCCTCAGTTGAATATATCTCATAGTTTTTACACTACTCCAGATGTACTTCATTTTCCTGTCTGCTTCACTATTCAGATCTCACAAACCACCATTTCTTGCCTCCAGAAGAAGCTTGTCCATAATTCAACTCTGACTGGATTGTACATTCACCAACACCTGCCTGGATTTTCTCTGTCACGGCACTCCACTTGAAACAGTAAGCTATTCGTATTTGCCACTCCTTCTAGATTCACCTAATCAAAATTCATGCATTTTCTAACTGTCCCCGTCTTCTGGATGCCACCCAGCCTTTAACAAAACGTTCATCACTGTATGTTCGGAAATTTTACCTCTGACGGAAATCTTCAGTCTTTGAATGTCAAGGTTAAAGAGAACTTAGCCTGAGTTTCCAAGAACCAATGCATATCAGCTTTACATGCTGTACCTTGAATCCTGAGGAGTATCAGCATTATATGTTTTTAGTTGTTGTGTTTACTGCAGGTCATATCTGTTTGCACCAGAGCCTCTGATTAATTCTAGGTGCACTTAGAGCTGAGCTTTCCTCCTTATGCAACTTACATAATTCCACCTGCCTATTAAACCAGTGGGTTTGTCAGCAACTGGTTAAGATTGTAGTATGCTCCTGTTGGTGTTTTATTCACCAATCACCAGCCTGAATTCACCAATCACCCGCCTGAATGATTACCGCCCATTGGCCCTCACACCGGTAATCATGAAGTGCTTTGAGAGGCTGGTCCTCCAACACATCAGAGACCCCTCCTTCCAACACTTTCGACACCCACCAATTTGTATACCTGGAAAACATATCAACTGAAGACTCCATTACGGTAGTTCTTCACTCTGTACTGAGCCACCTGGAGCAGCAGCAGAGCTACCCACGCATGCTTTTTGTGGATTACAGCTCAGCATTTAGCACTATCATCCCGGACATACTAATTTCCAAACTGCCCACCCTGGGCCTCCCTCTTCTCACATGTTACTGGAAAAAGGACTTCCTAACCAATCGTCCCCAGACTGTGAAACTTGGGCCCCATCTCTCCTTTACAGAAAGGACTTCCTGAAGTTGACAGCCTGGTGTTCACAAAACAACTTCACACTGAACACCAGGAAAACAAAAGATATCATTTCGACTTCAGGAAAAAGAGGACCAACCCAGCACCTCTCTACATTAGCAGCGAGTGTGTGGAGAGGGTCCACACCTTCAGGTTCATTGGTGTCATCATCTCTGCTGATCTCTCTTGGTCGGAGAACTTCACAGCGGTTATCAAGAGAGCTTAGCAGCGACTTCACTTCCTGAGGGTCCTCAGGAAGAACAAGCTGGACACTAACCTGCTGCTGACCTTCTACCGCTCATCCATCGAGAGCCTGCTGACATAGTTTATCACAGTATGGTACGGCAGCTGCACTGAGGCAAACAGGGTGAGGCTTCAGAGGGTAGTCAAAGCGGCACAAAGACTCATCGGCTCCCCTCTCCCCACCCTGACAGACATTTGTATCTCCCGCTGCATCAGCAGAGCAAGGAACATATAAATATAATATAATAGGAATATAAATTACACATGCTAAATGTTACAAATGTTTCTTTACTCTATTTTTCGTGCACTGCAAGCATCTGTGTAACCAACAACAAATTCCTTGCATTTTTGAGCATACATGGCCAATAAAGCCTGATTCTGATTCTGATTTGACCTGCTGCTCTCTGGCAGGTGCTACCGGTGCATTAAGGCTAGGACAAACAGACTCAAAAACAGCTTCTTTTCCAAAGCAGTCACCACCCTGAACTCAACTTGACTCTTGCAATGCCCTCATCTCTGTGCAATACAATGCCATTATGAAAATATTTGTGCAATATTTTATATTTGTATTACATTTATTTACAAGTGCAATATCACCACTGTCTAATTATCTAGAAATGTTATCTTCTGCATATACTCCATATTCTTATAATTTGTTTCATTTCCTGCAGATTATTCACATAGTTTATATCTGTATATTTTTTAGAGATATTCTTATTCAATTTATTTTGCACGGCACTGAAAGGAGTGGTCTTCCAATCTCATTGTACAATGTGTATAATGACAATAAAAAGCATTCTATTGTATTCTAATTTTCAAGCTACTGTTATCCACCAGAGGGCGTGTTTTCATTACCGGTTCCTCTGTGGCTATGATCTTGTTACCCGCAGGTGGGTAACAAGTCACGTACCTGCTTTCCATGATGAACACTGGCAGTATAAGAGTAGTTGGTCCCCAACCATTCAGTGCTCGTCCATCTTGTGTTCCATGTGACCCAAATTAAACCAAGTTTTTTGTCCCTTCTATCCGATTCCTCTCCACCAGCCTAGCTCATTGACATACATCCTTTCTTTACTGTGCGAGACATAATAGATGTCTTTTTCTGTAATAAGATAAAAGTAGGTGTAAAATATCTGTTTTCCTCTTCCTTCATTGTTTTGTCTCTCCCCTCTACATCTACCATGTGTTTGCTTAAGCAATATCAGGTTCCTCTGTACTCATATCCATGCCATGGCAAGCTGGGGTTATGGTTTTCAAATTCAACAGATGCCTCCAGAGTTACAGACATATACCTAATGTTTATTTATTTATTTTTTGTTTATTCCTAAATGTTCTGGATCATATAATGTGCCTTGGATGGGTAACAGGGAGGGAATAAGGCAAACCTTTAAGTTCTAGTGTTATTATTTAGAATGCTTTGGCCGAGAAGGACCTGATTATGATCAACATATAAATGACATATCACAGGGTGTAGTCCAGGTACATATCTTGTTTATGGAAACAACTTTTTTATGCCGTCCCTTATGACGTCAACATTTAGAAACACAATATAATTTTATTATACACACTTTAGTGCTCTTGTGTACTTTGAATCAGATAAACAAAAGGGGGGAGACCAAAGTCTAAGATGAGATAATGATATATGAAACTAAGTTGTATTTTTCTTGTATAATATGCTAAATAAAAAAATTTGTTCATGTGTAAGTAAAACATGTTTTGTGGTTTAGAAATGTGTATTGCTTTGGTGTGTTAATTTCTAAGTTAAAGGAAAAAACTGCTTTTGCTGCAGGGAAATTGAAATATTTGTTGAAACTTTTTATATGTGCAAACATGAATTACCTCATAGTCATTGTCAAAGCAACAGTATACCTGGTCTGTGGCTTAGTTGAGGCCCGGGAAGGAGGGAGGGATGTGGAGATAAATCTGGGAAACAGATAGTTTCAGGTACGGTCATCAAGAACACGCTGTGATGTTGCATAACTGAAGAGGTTTATGGCCTTAGAATGGCTGGGTGTTGCCTATATTAGTGATACAAAAAGAGAGAGTGACCTTACAAAGTTTGTTCACCTTCCCTAAACACCAACCACAGCTATATGTTGGAGTCACAAGTGTGGTGTAAACAGAACAGGTATTTTTGTTAAGGTGAGATTTAGTTGGATTTAGTCGAATATCTCTCTGTCAAAATTTTTTTTAAATCACAAATAGATCCCAGATTTTCACTGGTTGTCTACTTATTTGTACTTTACAACAATATTAAAAGTCTTGTAGCAATAAAAAGTAAGTTATTATCAATTTTCTAATTTGGTAATTTGGTTGTTAGTACTTGAAATTTACAAGCAAATTAATGCATCTGCAAAATTCAGATAAATGTTTGATTTCAGGTTCATATTCAGACGGACCTCCAATATCCACATGGTATTAGGCACTATAAACTTAAGTAAATATACCGCTGTTCCATTGTTGCAAGCTTTGATTGTTTCCTGGAAATATGCATTTTTGTAGTCAATGGGAAACTTGAAGTGAAAAGGTAGAACAGGATATATTCATTTTATGTAAAAACAAACAAATGCAATTATTATAATACTGTTGCTTAAATATTTTAAGGATTATTAAAGTTTTGTACATACTACCTTTAAAGGGTATATTTTGTACTTCGATCATGGAAATCCAGATACAAGAGGGCCAAAAAACAAGCAAAAAAACCAACAACAAAAACAGGTAAATTGACAGTCAGTGTTTAAAGGGAGAATCAGTTGTTTCATATACTGGTGACAACGATTTAAGTATTAATGAATACTGAATAAGTTTTCTTTCTTTCTTTTCTGGTAAATGTGGGTATTGTGCAGAATATTATTTTTAAATATCTGGATAATGGGCAAGAGTCACTAGCCTGCACTCTTCTGCTTACCACGCTCTAACCGCTTAACAAACCACCTGTACTTTCAAAAAAGCATTATCTTTATAAGCGTAATTGCCGATGATCCTTCTGTGTTAACACCATAAAAACCGACAAACCTTTTTTTCTTGCAACCTCAGAAACCAGTAGAAGACAGCAATGAAAAAGATAAGTAGAGAAAGAACAAGATGGACCACCAAAGGGTGAAGGAAAATCTATTAACCGTCAAGTCTTTATTTAAAAAAACAAAAAAACATTAGATTTAAAAAAACTATTATATTAACTTTCACACCTAAGACACCCCATAACACTGGCACATTTTTCTCCTGCTCCTGATCCTCTTTGTAAATAAAGGCAATTTACAGCCTCTGAGAACAAGAGGTCTTCTTAGTCAGGCACAGTCAGCTCAACTAAATCAACTTTAACAGCAACAGCTCCAGCAGCAGGCTAGTCATCGAGGAACTGTTTAAAATTCCAGATCAATAGGAGCGGAGCGAGAGAGAGAGAGATAGATAGAGGCAAACACAGAGGAAGAGATGGCTTGATATGCGGAGGCTGGGACAGATAGACGTCCTTCACTTATGTGCACAGAGGTTCACACACAATCTCACTCTTATTTACACCCTGAGTGTGCCAGCAAGAGACTGCGAGGTCTCCTAAACAGAAATAGTCACCACGGCTCTCTGTGCCTCTTGATTACTGCTTTAGATCTCAGCAGGTGAAGGGCAATATTGTTCCGGACTGGATGAGAAATCTAGCTTCAAACCCGCAGCTGTACCTCGCATTGGCATTTGTTTCCTTGCTTATGAAATCATGGTGCTCCACGAGTTTGTGTTGAAATCCCCCTGGGAGAATATATATGGTTTAATTATTCATAGTTTAAAAACTAGTCCTGAGGGGATTTACTCAATGATCAGTTTTGGTTAGGATTGTGTGAGTATGCGTTTTACATTAAACAAGCCAGCCTTTCTGGGCATTCATGTGAAGTGATCTGTAACTGTGGTAACTGCAGGCTAAGATGGGACATTTTCCTTGTGAGTGACTTGGCCAACTCGTCATTCCCTTCGGCTTTCTTGCCCTTCAAGTCAGATTGTGTGTTTGTGTGCGGTGCTAGGAAGATTGGGCGGGTATATCATGACTTACTTTGAGAGTGTGTGTGTGTCTGTGGAGGTTTAAGAAATGGGCCTGTCAGAAGTGAATGATCAGATTAATCAGGTTGAACGGAGCAGACAGCAGGATTAAGATGTGGTGGACAGGAGAAGCCCAAATACAAGGAGTAAAGACACATTCATCCGTGTTTGTGTGTTTGAAAGGGACAATGAACTGTAGATCCTCTTGTTTTATGCTCAACAAGAAGCCAATTTTTTTGTCCTTGTATGTTGTAATGGAAAAATCTGGGCTTTAATGACACTAACATTTATGCAAGTTTGTGCCTGTTGAATACTAAATAATGCTCAAAAATCAACAAAAAGATATTTAGGGAAGCACCCAAAAAAAAAAAAAAAACTATTTTTATACTAGTATTCATTTTAGGTAGCCATTTTCCCTCCCCTGCCAGAGAAAGACAAACAAACAAAAAAGACAATCCTACTAACTGTATTCTTTGTTTATACATTCAGCATATATTAATTGATTTGATATATATTTTTTTATTACTAATTTAACCACAACTGCTTTGGTTTTCTTGGAGTGCATGTAGCTTTGTTCCAGGCGACACATAACATCTTTTGATGTTATGTGTCGTTTGGCGTTTGTTGTCAAAAATAAATATTGTTTATAGATGAATGTTTGTAATGACTTCCAGTCCCTATAACATTAAGGTGGAATTTGTGCAGCTTCTCAAAGATGGAAAAGGAAAAGGATTATTGCTTTAAGAAATACATTTCCTGACACACAACTGTTTTTTAGAACGTATATACTGTGTGGAAGTTCAAACCTTCCAAGGTAGCACTGCTGTCACACTCCTACTGCCAAGTTGCGATGACTTCAGATCTTGCATTGACAGCATCCCTGCTTAGAGTATAGTATTTATACTATAACAGCATTTATTATGTATTATTGAATGAGTATTTAATGTCCAAAAACAAATTGGCAATGCAGTTTTGAGCTAAAAGCATGGCATGAGTCTGCAAAGTAAAAATGTGTCTAGCCTTGCTAGAAATAAGGTTGATTCTACTACTTTGATTCTCTAAAGCTTTAAATAAAGCAAGTTGTGGGAAACATTTTAGTCTTTATTAACAGAACTAATAACAGCATTTAGTTGCTGTACCTTTGGCAGCATCTAATGTACTATTTCATCACGTTTTAAAAGTAGTCCACTGGATTGACGTATGTTGAATAAAGCTGGCATTGGAGTACAATGAACTCATTGGGACATATGAGATTAGGATTAAGATTATTTGGTCAACATAGCATGATGCATTATATTAGTGGAAATAGCCATCTGAAAATGGATACACTAAGGTCTTTAGGGATGGACAATGCCAGCATTGGCATTTAAAACTCAGCTGTTGCTTGAGCCAACAGTATTACGCTACCACCAACAGACTGAAATGTTGATACACATCGGATGGGGGTTTTGCTTTAATTCTGTTATCCTAAATTTTGACCCTACAATCTGCATGTTATGGCAGAAAGAGACTCATGAGACTATGCTAGGATTTTTTTCTAATCTGAGGTGATTTGTTGTGGTCTATTGTTGTAGCCTGACTGATTCAAGGAAGATTTGGGCTATTCTGTTGCCTTTCTGTATTATCTTAAACTAAAGTCCTTATTTTTCTTTGACAGAAAAAAGGATATAGTTGTCCAAACAACTGACCTCCTAATGGTTGTTTAATCTGTATACCTAGGGTATATTTTCATTTTTTACAATTTTAGGAATTTCTAAGTGGAGTAAGCTGCCTTGTGAATGGCTAATTGGACATTTTTGGCCTGTTAGGATTGTTACTGTTAATCCCTGCAATAACTGATGTATGGTGGATCCTGAGCACTTGTAATTATAACTTTAGCAGAGCTAACAAATGTTTCTTTATAAAATACCTTTTTCCTCTTATCATTTCAATCCTTTTTCATGACCACAGAAGTAGAAATAGGAGTAAATTCCTATTTGTAGAATATTGAAAGTAAGTAGACTGCAATAAGGTCAGGGTCAAAGACAAAACATTTTTCCAGCCTGCCTTAATAGCATTAACTAGGGAGCAGAATCACATTTACAGCATTAAAGCTTTACATGTTATTTACCGTTACAGACAAGCTATTTAACATAAATGAACTTTGCTAGCTTAAAAGGATAGATCATCAGGAGGGTTGAGATAACAGCCAATGTTTATCTCCCACAACCCATCCATTTAGTCATCCTATTGCTGATGGTTGTACACCTTTGTACTTGTTTGCCTGCAAATTTATTGAAGCTTCTTTGTGTTTTTAGTGCATTGGATTAAAAACATTCATCAATATTAATGACCAGCCTATTTTTCAGAAAATGCCAACATTCATTATCATCCATTAACGTTTGTATCTTACCTAATTTGATTGGACTATAACCTTCACACGAGTATATAATGCAGTTCTCAGCTTCCTGGGTTGAATACTCCTGATGGAGTGCAAAGTAATTGAAGGAGATGTTGAATATACACTGCCAGTTCTTTATTTTTAGTGGAATACTATCATTTGAGTTAATCAGATTTTACATTGTATTTATCTCATTATAATTTGAATCAGACGTGCACAGAATTGTTAAAAGTGTGATATTTTTTTCCTCTGGTTTCACCAGCAATTATGTATTTTTTTTTCCTTTTCAAATATTATAATCTTTTCCTCCCTGCTCATCCCTCTCCATCTACTTCTCCCTCTTAGGTTGTCTCTTTAAAGCTGTTCTAATGAAATACGGGGTCTGGGGTAGTGCACGGTCTTCCAGCCGAGCAGAGTAGAAAGACTCTAATTCCAGCTCTCAGGATGAAACTGTGACACACAATGGCCCTACCATCCTCTCTGCCCACCCATAGATTCCCAACTGAAAGTCCTCTCCTCAGGCAGCTTTTTAATAGGCCTCCGCTTCTTTTGCACTTGCTCATAAACACACATTCACATCCTGCACATAAGCATACATGCACCTGTGCAGAAGCACACGTGTGCAGTGCACGGCACACATGCACAAAAGCCTGTAACCCCCTGCGAGTGTCTGTCACTTGTGCTGCAGCTCCCACTGCTTTGGGCTTTTTGAAGTGTTCTTAAGGCCAGACGACAGCCTTTTTACTTTCCTCATCGTGCAGAGGCACAAACGCCAAGCCGGATTTGGTACTCCACTTGCCAACATTGTAAAAGCAGCACTCAAGGGCATACAGTCAGGACCTAAAGGTTTCGGCCATTTTCCCTGCATTAGGTGGTTTTTAAAATCCACTTGAAGCCTCAAGATTTAGCATGAAATATATTTTAAAAGAACGTATTTGTAACTAAAAGGGGTTTCCTGGCGAGGGCTAAGTCTATTCTTTCAAAAAAGAAAAAGTAGCTTTTCTTCCTAATGGACTCTATTTATTCCAACACAGCGTGCAAATGTTGCTCTTGGCCAGCATTTAATTGTCAACAATGCAGTTTTTTTCAGGCTTAGAAGCCACCATATTTCAACACAAAGTCTTAGTTGCTTGAAATAAGATACTTTCATGAAAACGGAATTTAACACAGGATAAAAAACAACATTTATAACAATGTAAAGGGAGGTTGGCTTTAAATGTTTGTCTGGCATGTTATAAAATTAGCTGCTTTGTTGTTATTATCAGTAATAGCTCAAAAATCTGTGTAGGGGAGTAAACTAGCAGCTATTCAAATGTACATCCTTTGTTTTAACTTTTATTTTTAATGAAATGAAAATGAAAATGGGAATGTGTTTCCAATGGGAAATAACACTGTTAACATGACAGAACCGGCTCACAAAAACTGCTGTTACATTTGGTGCTCATTTGTTTTGTTGCTCCAACAATGTCCTAGATCCCTTGTGGCCCTTGTTTGTGCCTGCGGCCCCTGTATGTCCAGCAAGTTCGGGATCTTCCCCGGGGTCTCTTTCCAATGGGGGCATGAATGGAAAACCTCCAAAAAACCGCTCCAGTGCATGCTCTGGATCATGGTCTAAAGAAGTCAGTAGAACCACATCATGTTCGAAAATGACATCCTGATTTTCCCAAACCAAAAAATATTACATATTTTTTTGTTATTATATATTTATTTTTATGATAAAGTTTGATTGATTGATTAATTAACTGTTAGTGTTTTAATCCTAAAGTCTGGCTTTCATATTGTGTTCATCTTCTTATTTGGGATACGTTTTAGTTTTACCTCAGATGGGAAAGAGGATGCTGTGGAAACTCATAAGATAAAAATTTTTTTTTCTGCTTCAGCTACAGACATCAAAATGACTGGAAGCTTCTTTAAGATTATGTGTGGGTATGTGCTGGTGGGGATGGGGGTGGCGTTAAGCTCTATCCTGTGCACCCAGGGTTTTTGGATCTGTGTCGATGTGTTTTTGCCCTGAATTATAATGCTGCTTGTTGGAAAGACTAGGCCTTGTTGTGCAACATCTTGGCGCTCAGCTCTTCCCTCCTTTTCGAGCCATCCTCACTCCCCTCCTTTGCTCTCTGTCCTAGCTTCTCTTTCTCCTTCCAGCTACCATACCCTGAGTCTTTTTACGTCGTCTGAGGCCGTAGATGTGCCTTAGCGGCACAAAGAGACAGTGTTCGGAGAGGGTGGGAATAGCGAGTAGGAGCTCATCTGCTCAGTAGGACGCCCATTACATATTGATCTGGACTTCTGGTCAGGGCAGCAAGGGCACGTTTGTGTTTGTGGCTAAATAGATAAAAGAAGGAAACTGCAGGAAGATGTTAGATTTCTATTGGCCTCAGTGTGCTGCTATCATTTTGTCACAAAGATGAACAAGGTTGTTTGGGGGAAGAATGTAGAGTTGAGGCTGAACTTTTGAATACAAAAATACCTGTGCAAAATATCTATGTTGGTGCATATAAATGTCTATGAGGCCTTTGATCTGATTGCAGAATTCATTTACTCCATCACTAAAGCTACAAAAAACTAACCTTATGTTACTAGTCAGCATTAGATCAGGAATACATTCATTTAAGCCTGATAACAGAAGGAGAAGAAGGCATTTATAAGAGCACAACTTAATCTAATTTATTGGACAAAATTAAGTTTTGGTACATTCTCAATTCATAAGCCAATAATAGTGTTCTCATCTGTACATTGAGCATTTATATATATTTATAGATTTGGCTAGAGAAGTAAAAAAATTCATGTTTTTTTTTAAGGTGAAGAATTATTGCTTTATTTTCCTGTAGGCTATTTATCTTTATGACAGCATGCTGCTCACTAAGCCAATTTATTTAATTGAGGGTGACGTTACATTAAAAGCTTCTCATGTGTGCTTTTGCGCTTTCCCATGCTCAGGTTTTGCAGGTAATGGTCCATTGCCTGCATGAATCTTCTCGTTGTCCTTTGAGGTAGGGCGTGTCTATGGCTGCATGTTTTGGATGTGTGTCTGGGAATATGTAATTTCCAAATAGACAAAGTCCTGTAATAGCAGGGTTGGTTGTAGTCATAAAGCAACTGGCATAATCCAATGGTTTACCAACAAAGCTCTCAGAACACCCACACTGTAAATGGTCCGAGTCAGTATCACTTCAGGCTACAGAAAGGCCAAGAAAAGGAAGAGAGGTTTTTATATGTTGATAAAACAGATTAACGGTTGCAATTTTATCTTATAGATACTATGTTGTGATAATTCGAAATCGGGTGGACACATGATATCTCACAGCACAATAGTCGGACTGTGTGTGGTGTTTAGAGTCCCAGCCAGAGAGTGTGAGCTTGATAGTCTTGCTGCAGCATGCTCTGCTCTTTTCCAAAGCATACTCTTTCATCATACACAAACACATCTGCACATCTTGGTGAGCAGATTAAATCTGAAAGATAAGCACCTTTACTTGCAGGTGCTGGAACAGGTTCTGTGAATCTTTAAAGAAGCACATTGGACAGATATTAATCTTACTCTCCCCCTCTGTGTGTTGCATGGCCCTCTAGCTTATATGTTTGTTCTTTTTACTCAGACTGGAACATACGTTCTTAGTATGCTGTGCCAGAAAATCTAATTATTTTTGTTCAGACCACATAACCTTCTCTGAATTACTTTTATTGGTTTTTATCATATTGACTGATTGCTAGATATTAAAATCTACAACTTTTAGCAAATTAACAACAAAAGGTATTGCAGAAGGAGTTTGAATTTTTCTAGCCAATACTGGTATAAAGTCTGATCTGGACATTTGATATTTAATTAGTTTTAACTTTCTTCTAAGGACCCTAAAATAAACAAACAAAAAAATGAAAAGCAAAGCAAAATAACAAAACAAAAAAAGAATGCATCCACACATACTAAAAAACGCCAATTCTCTGACTGATGTGGTAACTTTAAATCAAACAAAGGCATTGAAACAGTTACTAGATCATCATAACAGACACTTTAAAGAGCATTTCACTCTGATTAATGCTCCCAAATTATTATTTAAAACAAAAATTGCATTAAAAAAACTTGTTCTAATTCTGATGATTGTAGTTCTGTTGATACAAAATATGATATTTAAAAGAAATGTGTTTCTCAGTATTTCTTATTATCATGCCAGATTTTTGACAGGTCTGGTCTAAGGCGAACTGATTGGTGCAGCTTAAATTTTTCCAATCATGTTTTCTGCAAAATTTGGTGTTAGTTTGCGTTCTCAAATACTTTTTAGGCTGCCAGTGTGTGGAAGATCTCTCCTTATACTTTAATCAAGTGCAAGCCAGGAGGTAAAGGCTCCTGTAATTTTATCATAATGGGGGGTATTGTGTTCTGTGTTTATTGCTGAACAATGATCTAAAGGAAGCTAGAATAGGCAAAACTAGTTGGTTTCTAAACTGTTATACAATTTTTAAGCTAAAATCTGATTTGAAATCTGTCTTAACACTTAAATGCTTTTAGTTTGATTTTCCAAAGTGGCTAAACACCACAAATTTATGGAAAAGTACGAAAATCGGAATGTCAGCAGTTAACTCATAAAATCATCGGTGTCAATGTTTGTTGGTTCTTTGCGCTTCCAGTCGTTAGCCACCTCCCCTTTTGCTTCCGCCTTTAAAGTCGTTACTGAAGACAATGACTGCCATTAAGCAAGTGTCAGCATAAAATGGATTCAATTGTGAGGTTTTCTTTATTCCTCCATCACTGTAGAGACTGTATTGTAGAAGTGTCAAAACTTTCTTCAATCAAGCTCAAAGGAATTTTGTCTTTTTCGCCACTATTTAGTTCTGCTTTCAAATAAAGCATTTCCTGAAGAGTCTGTCTGATTTTAACGCATAAAAAATATGAGGGTTGTTGCTAAAGCTCGAAGAAACTCCTTTACAGTCAGCGTGGCACATAAAAGTTACTGTGGATTTTCTTCTTTGAGCTTCTGAAAGTAAGGCAACAGGAAAAGGAGCAGATAGTCAAAATGACTTCATTTTCATCGTCATCATTTTATCTTGAAGAGATGTGATGGATAAAGCCAATAAGTGGAGATGCGGTGTTGACTATTGTGTTTGAATGTCCACTTTCTGCTTTGAACAGCTTTTTTTATGTTTCGTGTCTGCAAGAGAGACAGATTTTAATCTGGTCTTTTAATGCAGAAAGTCACTTTTTTCAATTTGAATGAGCGACCTTGCTGTGTTCATCCTATACTTAATTAGATGTGTTTTAATTTTTTTATGTATTGAATTTGCTCGTGTATCCTTTGATAAGTAGAAAGTACACACTTTTCCACTTATTTGTTCAGAAGCAGTCTCTGCTGGTAATGAGACTAAGTGTGGCAAGGCGGACAGACAAATGAATGAAATGGCTACAGAACCATCTGATAAATTGAGAGGATGGGATGTACATCAGAATAGCAAGAGGCGTCTCTTTGTTGTTCCCCATTCACAAGCAAATCACACCCAACCCCTGCAAGAACACCCAGAGGGGAGAAGGTTTTCCTTGTGTGTGTTTGTGTGTCCATGTGTGTGTGTCTGAGAGAGAGAGAGAGAGAGAGAGAGAGAGAGACTGAGCCTGGTAACTAAGGGTTGGAAATTTTGTGGAGGTCCTGTTAAAAGCGAATTAAAGAGTACTTGTGTCAACTGATGGCAATAATAAAACACTAAGCCCCCTGACTAAGAAGTCAAAGGGATCCAGCGCCATCCTGTAAGAAAGCAGAGGGTGCTCCCTCATTGCCCATTTACAGTTTGTTCACATTATCGGTTTAATTTTGACCTTTCACTGACCTACGTTTTCAAAAACAAAATAAAATAAAGAATAAAATATCTGAGCATCAGACGGCTAAATTCTTACAAAGAGTAGTTCGTTTGAGTGTTAAAATTGAAAAGAATGCAACTGTGATGTCACATATACAATTACAGATTTAGAGAACAGTCATACCCAAAAGCTTCTGCAGGACTAAGATCTTAAGAAAGTAATTTATCCCCCACAGCCATGTAAATGTATAACTCTATCTGTCTGCATCTAATTAATCAAAAAATCAAAAATACTTTATTTATCCAAAAAGCCAAATGAAATGGTGTTGAAGTAACTAATTTAACTACAGAGTTGGTGTAGATGGTGATGGCTGTGGGCAGGAAAGAGCTTCTGTAGCGGTCTGTTTTGCAACTAAGCTGAGAATCCTCTGACTGAAGAGACTCTATTTTCCAATAACAGTCTAATGACGAGGATGTTCATGGTTGTCTATGATTTTTTTGATTGTATGTAAAATCCTTCTTTGGATCATGACCTCCAGAGAATCCACCTTTGTCCCCAGAACAGACCAAGCCTTCTTTATCAGGTTGTTGAGCCTTTTTAAGCCCCTTGCTCTTGCTCTGTATATATTTTAATTGAAGACCTGGGATGACTGCTTAACTTTTGTAGAAGACATAATTATAATTTTTGCTTTCATGCAAACTTAGTTGATTGTGCTTGTAGTCTAAGAACATTTATCTATAATTCACTGATTAAAATATTCATTTAATTTCTATATTATAAATATTTACACATATATATATATACTGTATATATATATATCACTACCACTACCTGCTCTACTTTGCACTGGAGAACTCGCTGCACACGGACGACATCACGGAGAAGCTGTGGAACGCTGTGCTGGCCAGGGAGTGAGTGTGTGCCTTCTTTTCAGGGAACGTGTATATATATATATATATATATATAATTTGAAAAAAAAAATTTCCTTTCCTTTTGTAATTTTTTGTTTGTTTATTATTATTTTTAGTTTATTTTAGAGGGTCTGAATACGGCATCAAAGTCGCTAAGTTGGCAACACTGACTTCCTGTCATGTCATAACAGGTTATAACCTCACGGTCTACCAGTAGATCACAATCGACTGGTTGGGCACTTTTGTTTAAAAAGGAAGACAGCCCTCCCCCTTTTTTTTACACAATTTTCCTTTGGGTCAGTTTAGGTACACGCAAAGTTATCATCAGTTATGCACTAACACTCTTTTTTGTTGTTGTTTGCAATTCGTCAAATTAGAAACATGTCTGTAAAATCTTACACTGGATGTCATCAGTACATGCATCCAAAATACTTTTACTTGCCAGTGTTCGTAAATGTATCCACATCTCGTTAGTAGCTTAGATCTCTAAGATAAAGATTGTCCAGATGTTTGGTGAGAAGAACATATTACTTTGGAGTATTTCCCACATGCTGTATCTTTTGGCCAATTGTGCTGACTTCAAACATCAAAAAAGCCAACATCTAAAAATAGGCTTAATCGTTTCTTACTCGTGTCTGATAGCCTCACAGAAACCAACTGAAACAAAGCATAATCAGTTTCTTACCAAAATAAGCTAATAGACAATGTGGTTTTCATGTCAGATTATAACGATCAGTTACATTATTGTTATTTTCCATTTTAAATGTAACGGCCTAATGAAGCCCCATTTTTGGCTGAAAATCACCACACAGAAACAATTTATGTGCAGTAATGTTTTAATTCAACTATACGTGCCTTGTTAAAAAAATCAGCAAAAATATGTAACCAAAAACAAAACAAAAAACATTATTATTATTTACACATTCACAGTAAAACTTTACAACATATTTACACGCCCAAATACTCTGGAGATAAAATGTACAGCTGTCTGTGCATTGCCATGATGCACAGTATTTAAATCAAACATATGTTAGATAAAATGGTTCATTTGCACATACAATAATGTCTGACTGAAATGTAAAGGCTTCAGTTTGGATTGCAACAAAAAGACCCAGGTCATATTGCAATGTACAAGGCAGTTGTGCAGTGTTTGATGGGTGCTTGTCTGTGATGTCAGTACGATGTGTTGAGTAGAAAACAGAGCTAAAACACTGGTTAGATGACACTCAGAAACCCTCTACGTACAATCATCACTTGTAAAAAAAATGTGGTTTTGGGCAAAACAGGCAACTGACACTCAAAAGTAAAGACTGCAGAAGGCCCCCAAATCATGTACCCACTGCTACAATAAATGACTACAGATCCTGGCTCTTTCTGGCCATAAGAAGCAATCCCTTTCCCAACAGGTCTTGTAAATCACAGATTGTGCAACATTGCCAAGGAACAGCTTTCATCGGAACACTTGAATACTGTGTTAATACATTGGCTGTGAGCAGGAGGGGCTGTGTCTGGCCATCCACTCCAATGCAATGTCTGATCCCTCCGACAAGTAGATTCACTGAATGACACCACTTTTTGTGGAAAATCTCAAATCTTTGCAACAATGGCACTAAAAGGGAATACATTATTCAAACCCAATAAGTACTTTCACTTTCCTCTTGAGATCGTGAAATTGACTAATTGGTAAAATCCTGATGAATTTAAAATGCTTGTAATTGACATTGCCAACAATACATACTGTAGTAATTTGTTTTGTGAATAAGGCACTCAATGCACAGATTCAGGTTCACTTGCCTAAATATTTTTATACTCCCTATTTATATTAAAATATATACATGACCTTGTCATTCCCAGCATGACTTATTTGGAAATATTACAGAAAGGTTAGTTGCTTGTACACTGGCCATTTGCAGAATAAAACTGTAGTAGAAACAAAGGCTGTGGCGCACATAAGAATATTACCTTGTTGAACAGTTCTATGTTCAGTGATGTCTTTTTTTCAATAGGATTATTGCCAGACTGTTACCGCTGTTTTACCAGGGAGCATATGTCTAACAGAACAGGAGTGGGCTCGAATGTCAACATTATATAAAAATCGTTTGCTACTTTCACAGTGGTACGTTTAATGAAAGACAACAAAGGAAAAATATTTAAAAGTTTTTTCAAATAAGGGCAAAATATGCATTGTTTAATACTACTACTAACAATAGAAGATCAGTAGAACACATATGGGCAATTAGGAATACAATACTTTTCACTCCTGGAGTTTACTGTTTAAGACCCAAGAGTTTGTTGAGGTGCTTAGGTCTTTACTTTTTCACGTCTGTTTATAGTACAACACATGACAAATGATCTGTCTAAAACCCATAGCAGCAAATGTGAAGTTACATTTCCCAGTAGGTTACACAGTCCCTGCTTTAGCATACACCTAACATAACCAACTTAAGCCTGATCCAACCAAATTATCATTATAGGATACAGGCTTGGGTCAGATTATAGTGCTGGAATAAAAGACATTTACCTAAGTCTTCAAGATATCTTAAGGTGCTTTTACTGACGTGTGTTAACTCTTAAGACCAATTATATGTGCTACTTTTTCAGAAATCTGCTTCTCTGGTCAACCAAGACACATTCAAGCATTTGCATCCTTTTTCTCTTTGCTTGCTACTTGATTCTGTAGTTTGTAATCAGATGTAAAGCAGAATTCTATAATCAATATTAACTTTTTTCATGTTCCTAGGCTTATCATAACTGAAGTAATCATCTACCGCTGCTCTGTTTAGTTCACATTAGTGGGAAAACAGTGCTCAAGGGCAGTGGCATTTGGGAATCATTCTTCAAGTATTCCACCCCTTTTGCCACAGGGGCCCATTGAGGGTGCCCAAAACCTTGTACCTTATATTGGAACAGGTGGCCCCTAAACCCAGGAACAACAGTGAGCAATAACTACACCATTGACTTATGTTCATTTTCATGTGGCTACTGGGTGCTGGGAAGCAGATGGGGTTGGAGGGAGGTCCACTAGGTTTCTTTGGTCATGTGGTGTTGTCTCTTTCCAGTGCGAGTGACTGAACATATCATTTAGAGAGGGTGAACATCTCAGCTGATTCACAAACACACACAAGACCTTAGCCCATCCAGACACCCCAAGCCCTTGAGCACAAAGCTCTACAGACCAAAAGCGTACTTAGAAATGTCCATGGTTGTTCCTGTTAATAACTGTACTTGTTGACTACTCGTATTTGTGGAGTCTGTGGAGGAACCCCATTCGGTTTTGGGGGCACATCTGGCTTTAATGACGGGGTCCTTTTTAGCCCTGTTCTGGGAAGCGAGCCATGCCCGCTGTAGCTGCTCTGTCGGGAAACAGAAGGTGTATGGGGTGAGTGCATACCTGGTGCTATTATTGCACCATGAGAGTCAAGTCTGGAAGGGGGTGTAGGGGGCATGTAACCCCCTCTGTTCATACTGTGCTGGCGAGACACAGACATCCCCATGGTTACTCCATTTGGTGACGTCGATAAGGACTGCCTGTGAGAGGCACTCCGGTGGAGCTGGTAACTCCCTCTTTGCCTCTCAAGTGTGCCCCCCATGCTCAAGCTTCCTGTGGGTGTAGTGGGAGGGGAGGACATAGGCACGTCAACCCTTTTAGTCGGGCTATGCCTTGGTAGAGAGGAAGAGGGAGAATACAAGGAAGCTTCACGGCTGGGTATGGCAGGGGGTACTTCAGTCAGCTCTTCCATGGGCTCCAGCATGAGATGAGCCCTGGGGCGGGGCCCTGAGTCGTCTTGAAGAATGGCCTTTGGGGTTGCCACAGAATCATTGAGATGTTTTAAAAGGTCATTGAGGGTATTCCTGGCATCCACAGACCTCTTCTGCTCTTTCCTATTCCCCTTGCAATCTGGATTTTGCTGTTGCTTTTCAGAAGGATGTGGCAAAGTTTTGTCACCATTGTCAAGGCTAGGCTGGTCATGCGTAGCATTGGGCAACACAACTGCACTGGGGATATTGGAGTGTCCCAGGGCAATGTGAAGGTGATTTGAACTTGTGTTAGAAGCTGCAGTTGAAGCTTCCTTACGAGACCCGCTGACTTTTCCATGAGCCATCTCCCATTGGTTCTTGATCGGTTGTATGCCTTTCTGTTGAAGTACAGGAGTAGATTCTGGTGTCGGCAGAGCAGCCAGTTCCGGGGGTTGACAGCCGTCCCGTAGGATCATGGTCTTGGTGTCACCATTGGGTGTATGTAAGTCTTTACCATTGCTCAAAAGATTGGTGAACAGCTTAGGAGGATCAATGTTGGTTTGGTATTCCTAAGAACATAAAAAAAGGCAAAATGCTCGGATCAGACAAAACTTTGCTCAATGTTTAGATAGTTTTTGCCAAAATATAATGAAAGATATTTTACATTTTCTGGTTGTACCTTTACAGGGCTGTCAAATAAGCCATTGAGTTTGACAAAACTCCCAGTCGAATCAGAGCAGGATGGTGCAGATTCCATGTCCTTGTGGACATGTCTTGGTTTATGTAGGACAGAGTCTCGATAGCAGAAAACAATCAGCCCAGCCAGGAGAGCCCCCATAAGAAAAGCAGCAAAGACGCAGGTGATAAGGATGTTCATGTGGACCATCTGGTTACTGTCACCTGTGCGGATGTCCCACACACCTAAAATACAGGGATACAAGGGTAAACACTGTGATGAACAGAACTGAATGATAGACACTTCCACCATACACCCACAGCAGAATTGTGCACGTTGTGTATAACACAACAATGGTATATTCTTCACTTTTACACCTCTCCCATATACAGGAATTACACACAAGTAAACAACATTCAAACACCTAAGCACAAATGAAGGACAAATATAGTGTAACTCAGTAGTCGCTGTTTTGTACCCACATCCATTTTAATATCTACAAGAAATACTGTTAGTTCAAAAGTGTTGAGTTGACCAGCATTCCACAAGAGTATCTGTCATGCATCCAGCATCAACGGGTAAAGACTGCTCTCTTATCTGAGATGGAGCCAAATCGACATCACTTGCAGTAGAAACTTGGTCAGAGGATAGAGAACCAATTCAAAGCATTGAGGAAACTTATGCTCTACACAAGGTTTATTAGTAACCACAGACACTACAGGGCGTTAGTCATCTACTGTACAGCCACAGCAATGGTGTGGCAGAGGAGGCCCAGTCAATGATCTACCAGCCAGGATAAACTGTCACTAATGGTAATAAAAAGATCTATAGAGGAAAGGATAAAAAAGTGTTTTAAAACAGACTCCTACAAAACAAAAACTTGACAACAACGAAGGATAGTTTAATGATTTGATAACAGGAAGAAAATAATTTGAAAGGAAACAAAAAGTAAAAAGAAAAGAAAAAAACAGGCAAAGAATATTAAAGTAGTTACATAAAATGTACTAAGCAACATAAATACTGTAGAAATTGTAAGTATAAACTTATGCCACAATTATTGGCACCCCTGGTAAAGATGAATAAAAAATATGAAAAATAATAGTTGTTATGCAGACCAAAGATGGGTTGGTATTTTTATTTTTACCTCCTTTTACGATCCTGATCACTTAGGAGATGTCATTCAGCATTGACCCTGTTGTACTTAACTTTAATTACTGCTCTGACTGTAGATATGGATAAGTTTAGATGTGTATTTATTTTGTAGCTATTTGCTGGTGTATTGTCATCAACAGGTAAACAAAAAAACCTTGGATTTACACTTTTAAATTCAATGATCAGATTTAAAAAGGGATGGTATAAAATAAGACACCTTGTACAGACATTTTATTTGTATTACTATTTTTAAGTGACACTGGGGATTCAGTAAAAACGTTAGTTACGTAAATTTCAGCACTGTCTAAATGCACTCTAATGAAAGTTGTTTTACTTGAAAATAAGCTTAATTTTTAAGGCTTTCCATCTACCTCTACCAAGGTTGCCAATAGTTTTCAAGGCACAACATAATTTTGTTATTATACATAAAAATATTGCTCTAACTATTAGATCAGTTTTAATGCAGTATGTTTGGCTGCCTCCCAATACGCCTTACCCTCCTGCCCCCCTGCGTGAGAGTTTAAAGAATGGGATGTGGCTGGGTCATCCTGTAGCACAAAGCCTGAGCCGTAGAGCTCCGGACGAGGCTCTGAGCTGGGGCTCTGACTGGGTATGGGTACTTGGGGCTTTATGGGCCCACTGGGATGGATAGTGACTGGTGCAGATGAAAACGCCATGTCTGTGGTGACAAACAAACCGTTAACAAATTATGCAGGCAAGTGTAAAGCATACCGTTATCCCAATTAGTAAGCGTGACCTGAGGATTTGTAATAGAAAGTACCCTGTTTTAACTCTTTTCGCAGTTACACACCAAAGCAGTGGATTATTAAATGTTTTAAACAAGAAAAATATTAGATTTAGGTGTTCTGAGGAGTTGGTACACAACATTTGGGATGCTAAGAGATGAACTGTTGGCATGCATAAGGAAAGACAGGGGGATCAGGAAAAGAAGTGACATTATGAGTGGTAATTTGCTGTTGTTAAAGCACCTGTGTGGACTATATTGTTTGTGATGGTGAGAAATGAATAGTTAGAATTAGTAGTTGTTTGGATCAGGAGATGAAAAGTAGCAATGAGGTAAAGCAATGGGTTGGGGAATGCTGAACTTAAGGAAAGAAACCAGTTGAGTAAAAGATCAAACTAACCAGAGGTAGGGTCGCCAAATGATTTGTAATCTGGCGCTGAGGTAGTGCCCAAAAACGCTAAAAGAATTAAAAGGACAAGAAATCATTATAAAGGAATTCAGAGGTAAAAAAATAAGACCGAAATCTTAAAACCTGCGTTGACAACTAATATTTAACATTTCCTAGCAGTGTTTATTTAGTTTTATTCTGAATGGAATTCCTCTGGTTCTGATCAATACTGAGGTTCAGCCCTGGTCATGTTTAGCTGATAAACACGGCTGCATTTAAGTAAGATTCCTGAGAATTATAATTTTCCATTCTGAAAATATAATAACACTTCCATCATTTGCATCAGCTAAACATGACCTTTTAATTGTACATGTCCTTGTTTGGGCCTTACAGGCAGCCATATTTACAGTTGGCCATGTACTGTATGTAGATGTATGTTAATAGTGTGAATAGATTCATGTAAGGGGTAAAGTTACTGGAGTGGTTACTGGGTGTGAGTGTGCAGACTCATGGTGTATGCTGAGATGACTTCATATTTTATTTGTGTACAGTGTGCGTAAGTGTGAAAATAACTGTTTGTCCACGTTACTGGATCAGTAGCACAGGATGGTGATTACTCATACCTTGACAGTCTCCGAGGTGTGAGGTGTTCCCATATTCAACATCTTGCTCGTATCCTTTCCTAAAATTACGGAGAGGAAAATCTTGGATTAACTTCAAAAGTTGGAAACAATTAATGAAGTCTTGTCTTCTCATCTTTGGTATTTTTTATTTTCATCCTGTGCTGCCTGAGCTTGAACTCACAAAACACCGGGCTGTATCCTTTCACAGGCTCCATGAGGCTTCCAGCCACAGTAAGGATCTCTTGATGCAATGCATGACCTGAGACATAAAGATAGGGAAACCAGGCTTAATGATTACGCAAAGAACATTGTTATCATTTGTGACTAACTAATCATTAACCATTAGGCCTAAAGTCAAACGGCCTAAGGTCCATGATTCCCTTTATGATGTTAGCGCTAAAAACAACAACGTCAAGCACCTTTCAGTGACAGTACAATTCCTCAAAAAGTACGGTATAACTTACTTTTGGCAGGAGGAGTGCCTTTCACAGCGACTCAGGGGAATACGGATTACACAGCTAGAAAAGGCAACATAAAGGCTGTGCGTGTTGCTGTCCACGTGCAACGAGAGGACACGCTTGTCATCCTCCCGATTAGACGGGCACCTGGAAAGAGATGGTAGAAACCTGTCAGCCAACTCAATCCTCTGTCTAAATGGCAGTGGATAAAAACACATATTAGGTGGAACACTCTCGAAAGACCTTACGGAAACTAAACATGGCGCTTCTGCAGATAGTAATTTTCATTGTAATTGCGCACAGAGGAGTGAGATGCTGCTTGTGTAATGGGGGTTTTTATTTGAAGAGTTGCTGACTCACCATCGAAAGGCAAAGGCAAAAAAAAGAGAAGAAAAGTGAATAGAGAGATGGTAGAAGGTTAGAGTAGACCTACTTGGCCTTATTGAAGACATCGATCTCCTCCAGCAACAGGGTGTCACTCAGGGATACAGGGGAAATCTTCGGCAACACCTTGAGGACGACCCCTGACTCAGCGCTGATGAAGACAACGGTGTAGTTCTTGTGGGGTCCTGCTTGACTGTCTACAGCCAGAGCTGTTAGTCGGTACCTTTGCAGGGGAGGGAAACATCAGTGAGATTATAATATATCTAATTAATATTCACCTCAAACACTATTGGTTTAATCAACACTCTCAAAGGACAGTAAATCAAATGTTAGGTAATTATGAGCAATGCAATGCTTCCCTTTGTTTTAGAAAGTTTGAAAAAGAAAGGAAAAACAAAAGAAGTTTCTAAAACCAAAGTTTAAAAATTTGTATTTGTGAAGACTTGGGTTGTTGCCTTGTTTGACACAGTACCAATTGTTTTACATTCGAAATTGATATTTGCATATCTATGATATAAATTTCCTAATTTATTCAGCTAAATGCATATCTGCCCTAATAGAAAGGGGTGTCCTCTTGTCATACCATTGTGGAAGAGAAGCTAAGAGAATGGGGCTATGTCACAGAATGTTGCATGTGTCCATACACAGTTCAAACTCATATATATATATAAGGACCTGCTATTAAAATGTTCCGTCTACCACTCAATTTAATTTCGACAAAAACCCTAAAATCTTCATCTTCACTTTAAATTTAACATTATAATTTGAAGGCTAATGCCTTAACCATTTAAAACATTCCTTGTGTCTTCCAATGTGCGGAGGACTGTAAAGTAAGTAGACAGCAGTTTGTTTTTCTTTTCAATTTAGACGCCTTTTTACTTGTATATGAATAATAGTTCCTTCAGAAAATGCTCAGAACACAAATTATGTAATAAAGCAGGACATTTTTTATGTCTTAAACAGGTCAAAGTAACCCTCATGGTATCAAAGAAAGCTACAAAACCAAAATATAAATATGCAAGTAATTATACAAAACTGAAATAACATTGTATAATGTACTAACACATGTACCCATAAGTTTGTATTTCAGAGTTTAGCACTTGTATTTACACCAACAGATGTTATTTCATGTGTATTTACCGAACACGTGTCTTGGTGAACCAAGGCTCATCCCCAATTGACGGCACAGCTGTGTCCATAAGGGGGTGGGACTTGATGAACTGCAGGGTGTCGTCTGGAAACTCCACTGAGCTCTTAAAAGATGCAGCTGGACCATGACCGGCACAACTCCCAGGTCTAGGATGTGGAGAGCGCACATGGACAGATAGCAAAGGTCAGGCTCGGATGTATATCATCAAACACCAGGGAGCAATTATAACATACAATGAAAAGTGTAGAAGCAGTTTGGGGAGGAGGGTGTAGCAGGTGTCTTTCGGGATAAAGAAAAGGCCTCAGCTGGAAACATAAAATATACATATGCATGATTATCCCTCATCAATGATTTACAGAGGTAATGAGGTGCAACACAGACTTTGTATTTTGGACGGAGGGCATGGCTGCTGATAAAAGTGCTGACTGTAATCTTGCTAAATATTCAATGCATTTAATTATGCCCAATTAATATTTTAATCACCAGCAGATGGTAAACGTGTGTGCCGGGTCAAAGCTAATACCCTGGTAAAAAAAGATATGATTTCACAGGGTTTGCCCATGACAAAGATAACTGACGTAGTTAGGAGCTGCTACTCAAAGAAAAAAAAACATGCTCTGTATTTCAAGTTTTTTTTTTTTAACCATTTGGTTGCTCATTCCAGTCCCCTGATGACGAGATGTGTTGGAGTATTGCAATGTGTTAAAATTCTAACCGAGGTTTTGGCAGTTTCTCCTCTGGAAATGGTGTCCACACGGAGTCAGCGGTCTTCTGCTCTTTGAACCGACCCATGAAGACTTTCTCTATGTCTGTCATGGAGAAGGCACACACTCCTGACCCTGGGATACTGTGGAAGGGAATATCACATCAGTGGGAAGGGTATATTTGATGATATAACCATCCTTAGAGGTGGTTCCTCTGGCTCACCTGTTCATCTGTGTCGTGAACACACCCACCACAGAGGGAACACCGTTGATGTTGATGATGTCTGTGATGGACTGAAGCACATCAAAGTAAAAGAAGGACTCCCCCGGCACAGAACAGTTCAGCCTTGCCTTCACGAAAGAGGTCCAGTGCTTTTCCAGCACCCGCTGTGACCCGCCAACGTCATTTTTGCATATCCGGGCCACTCGGGAATAAACAACCTGAGAGGGGATGGAAGATTGGAGAGCGGACTGAGGCGACCGGAAGCGGAAGGCGTCTCCATGGTTGTCACTAAAAACACTACTGGTTGCTGAATAATGAATAAGTCTGTCCTGTAGCAACTCAGCACAAATCACTTAACACACACAAAACTCATATTTAACTTAGTGAAAAGAGATTGTTCACCCCACATAAAAACACAAAGAAAGTACTTAAAGCAGTATCAGGCAAAAATGTGTTTCATTGCACATATTACCGGGGCAGAGAGCATAAATGAGGTACACAAAGCAGTTGGGTTAGATGTGTTTAATAATTCACCAGTGCAAATCTCCATCAGACGCCAGGTGTTACCCCAGCATTAGTAGAGGTAAAATATTTAGTAGCTAGTGGCTGGTGGAAGACGCTGGCTTCCTGTGGCATGGCCACCCAGCCCAGAATGAGATATGGTCGAAAGCAAAAGCCAGTCGCAAATATGTACCGTCCTAATTCCCATTACACAATTGTGCAAAGGAGATACAAAGATTGTAGGGGATAAATATTTTACTGTGTAATGGTTTTACATTAGAGGGGCATTCCTAGTAAATGTTGGAGATTTCCCTTGCACTGTAATACAATTGACAGCCTTCTTCACATAAGGTCCATACTGCAAAATTTCGGACCGATCCACCAGAGGAGAGAAGTCCTGCACCAGGTATTTTTTATATATATGATTTGCACGGTCTTACCTTTCCCAAATTACTGTGTTCCATGGCAATCTCCCGATAGAAAAAGTACACGTAATTCCCATACTCAGCGGCATGCAGAAAATGAGGTTCTGAGGGAAAGATTGAGAGGGAAAGAGAGACAGGCAGAGAGTTAAAGTATTTGTGCACCGTCACCACCGCTGTGGATGTTGAATATTTCAGAGATTTGTACAAGGCCGTATATGACAGGGGTTGACCTAGATTGCCTGGGAGAGAACAAGCCATATTCCCGTTAACCTTGGCAAGGGAGGAGAGCTCTCCATCACTCCAAAAACAGCTCTGACAGTCACGTACGTACATGCTAAGGCACAGTGAGCATTTAGTTTCTTGGCAGGTAGGTGCCTGTATTTCCAGACAATGATTCAGGCTGACTGATGGTGTTGTTTTTAGATTAAATGAAGGAGTAAATCGTTACAGCAGCTTTAAAAACCTGCTAATACACTGGTTCGGAAACTGGATTTTAAATTGTGCTATGGAGTTACAGAAAACTTCATAAAACAAGCAGATTTGGAGGTACTTTAATGGAAAAAGGTTGCTAAAAACTTCAGCTTATCAAAAACGACATAGTAACATGCATCTGCTATTTTTTGGTATTTGGATCTTCCTTTTAGAAATGTTCATTAAAAAACAAAACACAAATGACAATCAGACTATTTTATTAAATACAAAAGTAATAAGTGAAAAACAAAGCGTTTCTTTTGTCACTATGAAAAAAAGAAAGACCTACATTTCAAATAGATTTTTTTTTCAGATAAAGTATAAAATTACTTATACATTGAAAGGAAAAAGGCCCATTAGTTTTTTTTCCGAAACAGTGTGTAATCACTAAGGTGCGAAATTCTGTTCTCCCTCTGTCCACAGCGCACGCTGTAGCCACATAGTAAATCCGACAAGTTTCCAGAAACTTCAGTAAAACGACAACACACGGTGATATTATTGTTGGTAATTTTTTAAATCTGCATCTAATGGTAAACTAAAAACTGACAGCAAATTAATAAAAACAAACATGTTCTTGTTTTTTTTGGTTACTGGAGTTTTTTCATGTTGATTTGTTTAAGCCTGTTTGACTTGCCTCTCTTGCTGAAGTGCGTACTCACAACACACGGGAACTAGAATTACGCACATAGGTGATCACCTTCAGTTTTGGGATATGAACAGGCTGTTTTCAATATCTGTTTAAAGAAATTGTGTTTTTTGTTATCCAAAAAGTAAAATGAAACTCAAGATAATTTTATAATTTTTGTTCTTCCCCTTTTGACATTGAAAAGGAGAAACATTTTGTGTATTAAAAAAAATAAAAATTTAATTTACTCTCATTTCTGTTGTTTTTTTTTAGTAAAGGAACACACAACTAGATCTTTTTTCCCTGAATTGCTAACAAAAGTCCTTTTTTTAAATGCTATAAAAATGGCAAACCTTAATAACTCAGCAGCATAACTTTGCAATAATTTATGCAAAAGACGGTCTGACCATTAGTGCATATTCTGTATGCTACATAAACATAGTCTATTGTAGTAATATGCTGACAACTCTGTATTAAAGTTTCGTTTTTACTGGATTTATGTAATACTGATTTATATTTGGTGTAAGTTATAATCATCACAATTAATAGATAAAAATGCTTTAAAGTTGGCTCATTGTGTGAAGGAATCAATGTATGTAAGTCTCACTTTTCTGATTATATTTCAATTTATTTAATTGCACCTGTGCTGTGTCATATAACGGAAAAGCCCAGAAAGAGCCATTTGCTCACCTTTTAGCCATTTGGAGTCATATTTGATGGTTCTCAGGGCTGATCCATCACCCATACTACGGTAGATGACAGCATCGCTGGCTTGAAAGTCAGCAACGGTTGCAGAATACAGCTTTCCCTCTGAAAAGCCAAAACAAAGACACAAACGGTAACAAACCAAGAGAAATAACACATATTACCTTGCTGCTTTTTTTCTTATATAACATTTAATTGGCTGAGCTTTTATCGCCACAGGCAGTTTTACTGTGGCAAAGACACAGAGGTGATAATAATAACATAACTAGAAACACATTAGTCGTTGTTCTGCAAGACTAAATACATGCGCAGGCGGCTGTGTGGTCGACCCGTACCAGCAAAGAGGGCCACGTTGGTTTGCTTGGAGTCGAACGGGCACCTCGCCAAACCATTGATCTCTTCCCCGTCGAACTCGAGGTTATCCAGCTAAAAGAAACATAGAAATCACCCACCCATCAGAGAAGACCCAGCGGAAACATAGCGTCTGCATAAATCAGTCAGATGAATGAAACACTGAATGTTTTTCAAATGAAAAACTGAAATTGTCCTGCTGTACTGACCCTGTAGTATCTGCACATGGGATTGAAGCCATTGGTCCCACAGATGAACACCAGGTCATCATTTCTGGGAACCAGTACTTTAATAAAGTTGTGGCACTCATCCTGGAAACAAACACACAGCATATATTAAAAACCTCCCGCTTCATTCTTCACACTGCACACTTTGTCAAGTCACTGTTTTTCCATACTTACTCTATGTTTTCCCTTCACAGCACACATCTCTCTGTCACCTTGGCCTGATCGCCAAGTTAACTTCTGTAAAGATACACACGGTGCATCAGACATGTGCATATCCAACAAAATACACAGTCTTGCACTCAAATGCAGCCCCCCTTCCTTTTTTTCCACTCTCTCATTTTACAACCTGTCCGGTTTGTGATGAATACTTTTTTTTTTTGAGCCCTTTCAGAGTTTGTGAATTGAGAGAGCCGCTTGTGGCGAGAATCTTACCCGGTAAGAAATTATCTCATTCCTGTAGGATTCTCTCAGACTGACCAGATACACCTGATCTCTGCAAACACAAAACATTACATGCACATTTTAGTCAAAAGAAAAGTTTGAAAGGTTCAATCAGAATGGTTGTTTTAATCTTGGTCTTGTATCAATCTTTTCTACTTGTGAAGGCAATGCATGTGATGTATGAACTACCAAACATTTTTTTGTAAATGTTTTAAGGCTTTCAGTCAATTTGTCACTTTACGAATTTCAAAACCAACCATGCATTTAAAAAAAAAAAATTTACTCTTTAGAGAAACCATTACATATATGTATTAACTTAACTGTAAGCATTTTTTATATACTACTGAGATTGATTATTAACAACATTGTGAAATAGCATTTGGAGCATCTATTGATCAGTCATGTTCTCTGACTTTATGTACTGAGAAGCTATTTTTGAAATTATTTAATGATAATATCTTTACCAAGCATACAACCCACTTTAGCATGGTACGTGGTCATAACTGAAGAATCAGTTTGCGTTATTAAATGAAAGATAATAAACTATATGTTGTTTGTAACATTTCAAAATTCCCAATATACTTTTTAATGGGAACTTTTTTTTTGTTTTAAACTTTTTGTCCCATTGATAATGGGTTATGTTCTGCCATTTTCGCAGGACGTTTTAGGAATCTTGCCTAAAATATATATGATCTTTACTCGAATGTAGAAATGGGTGTTTAAAACACCAAGCAAGACATCACCTGCAAATAGAAACACCTCAGGTTCAGGGTGACCTCTCTGAATATCCTGAATATTCTGTCAACACTGATAGTACCAGGGGTTCTATAAGTCCAAACTAAGGTAACGGGGTAAATGTAAGTAGGTAATAAATGAAAAACATTTTAAAAATGGTGGTAAAGAAACCCAGGAAATTTATTCTACAAGGTCAAATGTTTCCTAAGCAGGGATTTTATCATGTAGTATTTGTTTTTACAAAGAAATACTACTTTAAATTTGGATCAGCCCTAGAAAAAGATATTCCTGCTTTGTTTTTACTGAAACAAACAACGTGACAGGAAAAAGATCCACTTGACAACAAAGATCCATGTTACGGTGGATGCAGGGAGTTTAGAAGGCCTTTTTTTTTGTTGATGTCAAAGTAATTTCCTGCAACAATATTAGTGCTGGAAGCCACATTAATTCCACTGCCCATAAACACAAAAGAAGGACATGTAAAGATGCCAAGAAATCCCTGAAAGCACGTCAGCCAGGCATGATGAACGCCTTGACTGAATCAATACCAGCCATATACATCAGATGCAGCAGTGGAAGCCACAGATCCAATAACACTAAGAGCTTTTTCACCCTTATGCTTGTGTTTACGTGCCAAGCAAAGACTTAGTACATTGATGTGGGGGATGTGAGAAAGGGAAAGACGACAGATCCGGATGGCAAAGTGCTTGTGTTTAAATATACCTGCCGGCGACAAATAGTGTATCCTGTATTTTTGTCATCAGCTGAAAGTCAAGGCGATGCTGTGAGTCGTTGACAGAGGGTCTGCCTCTAAACACAGGGTACCTCCGAGTAACTGCAGAGAAATCACATACATCAACATACAGTCGGAAATAGATAAGCCTCAATCATCTATTGTTTCATTGAATATAAATGCTCTAAATATACTTTAATGACTAAATTAACACATGAGGTTGCAATTAGAACATCATGCAAATAACTGTACTGTGTATATTCTCAACAATCAAACCATGACTAGTTTTCTATTTTAGGGGAAGGCTGCTTATGTCAGCTTTTTGGCCTAATGCTACAACTGACCACACAGCAGGGTGATTTTATGAATGTGGCACAATGGTGTGTGAACTGATGACACAACAAAATGGACTACTTTGTGAATTTGGTCTTATTTCGCCATGTTAAATGAAATTTGTAAAAAGTGCAGGAGTGGGGCTGCTACTGGATGTGATTTGAATATTTTTGTGGCTCTACTCACAGTGAGCATCAACGACGTCCAGGGGCAAAATGTCCTCCGGGAAGCTGACTGCGAGGAGAGTGCGTGAGGCTACCAGCAACATCAGAAGCTCACTGAGCAGAAGCGCAACTCCCTGGCCCATGGCTGCTCACAGACGACACTTCCTGTTTCGCACTGCTGGAGATGTTACCTGTAGACATTCACAAAAATTGTTTAAACTGGATGTTGACGAATCTCACGCTATTGGCAAAGGCGACGTCAACTCTGATCCCAGGAGATGTAAAACGTTGCACGCTAAAAGCAGGCGAAAGCACAAAAAGGTTGGCCGGTGACGTAATGAAGAACACTTAACATTGTCTCTGATTTATTGATGACCAGGCTGTCAATGACATGGCTTGGCTACTTCCCCCTGCTCCCCCACACCTCTTGCTGCATCTGCTCTCTAAAAGGAAGGTCAGCCAACTGACTGGTGGAGCTTCTCTGTGAGAGTTAGATACAGCGGAAGTCTACGCTGTGAGGAGTGTGGCAGGCCTGCTGTCGCCGTACATCTGTGCACTGATTGGTTTTGCTTGGCCAGACCAACACTAATCAGCCCATTGCAGCTTCATCACCACTGGTAGTGCAGCCTCTGCTCTGACCTACGCAGCGTTTTATCAGTGCTCTGCTGGCAGGTATCAATCCGGCCTTTACATGGAGCTGGTCTGCACTTTCTTTATTGTAGCAGTGATTCCCTCACTTGTTTCTGCATTACATGTGTAAAATTATTTTGACTTGGTTGTAATTTTAGGAGATAATGGTTTGCACAGTGCCAGATTGCAAACATGCCATACCATAGCCTACTATGGCAATAAATTATCATGGGCGTGTGGGGGAGTATTGCTGCGTAAGTTGGTGTGTGAAGGTGTACTTCAGGGACAGACTGTGTCTGTGCATATTAATGACTGGTGTACATTCAAATATTTATAAGGCAAACAAATTATTCATGGAGGTAAAGCCTGAACGGATATAAACAATTTACTCGGAGACGTCACACAGGCAGTGGGATGGATTAGCTGGCAGCACACTGAGATGCCCAGACGCATACACGAGGCTGTGCATGCATTTTCGTGCTTTCAAACGCTGTAATGCAAAGGCTGTGTTGGTGCATGAAACGCTCGCACGCACACACACACACACACACACACACACACACACACACACACACACACACACACACCACACACACACACACACACACACACACACACACACACACACACACACACACACACACACACACACACACACACACACACACACAACTATTGACACATTTTTCAATTAGCCCCAAAGCACACCTGCTCCACTGCTGTCTATGTGCCCAGCCCCACCAAGCCATTAGCGCTGTGATTGATCCACACAGGAAACATGGCTGATCAGCAATCAGAAAAGACAAATCTATATCCCTGACACTAATCACTGTAGCAATGTGGAGATGTAGTGAAATAAAATCTGATTAGTCATCTTGTCATAGGAATCACTCGTTTGATGCATGAAATATTTCTTTAGAAATATTGAATAACCTACAACACAGTTTTCAGGTAACAAATTAAGACTTTGAGAAATCAGAATAAGAGCATGCAGAATGCATAAAGGCAGCCTTTATGCTAACGCAGTGATATAAAACATGCTGCCTGTTCACGCTAATCCAGTGTTGATCTAAACAGTTACTGTTCGCTGATCAAAAGAAAGGGCTGTTAGCTGGAATCAGAGTAAAGCCCATGTGTTTTAGTCATAAGCAGTGTGTAATCATGGTTATTCAGCGCTCTGTGGGATACGTAGGCCTTTCAAAGAGCAGTGTCATTAACTCTGAGTAATGCAATGCCTGTACGAGATGATCCTTAAGCTTCATCAGCCCACATAATAGTGAAATTAGGGGTTTGATGTCTTGACAGAAATAGTTGGAGGACCTGAAGCTTCTTTGCATGAATGATCCACAGACCCATGCAGAGTACCTGTTAGGATCCTAATCTGAAGGAGAGATGATGCTGTTCTGCGAAAGAAAAAAAAATCTCCAGGTATTCCTTAAAATAATTACATCTATTTTATATTTTCATTATTACTACCTGGTTTCGAATGATCATGCACTGAGAGCTATTTTAAAAGACCGTGCAATAAACTGCTGAGTTTTGAAGAGAAGCTGGGCCAGGACCAAATGCTCGAAAGTGAAAAAAGAAAAAAAGGGGGACGGCTATGAAAAGTAAATAAACTGAGCTGTGCAGTTCTACTTTATGGTGCTTTCAATAAATCTGCAGGCTGTACACATATCCAACTTGGCGATGTTCGCAGGTAGATCATTTCCCCACTTGTCAAAAATTTACAGTCCTTCTCTCAGTCGCCTCTTTTAAAACCACTCCCACTCGCACCAGTTTTTCACTAAACAATCCAGGAGGAAAACACTCCAGGCTGACACTTAAATATAGTCTTTCTTGCACGCCAATAGCAACCAAGCTTTGCAGTGGCTTTCTATACAAACTTTAGTGTAAGGTCAGTGATCTAAAATTACTTCTTATTCTTGTAATAGGCCAGTTTGGTTTTCAGTTGCCTTCCCCCTCTCTGCTTCCTGCCCTCCTGTGTGTGAATG
>JAVLVB010000557.1:965216-1002896 GCA_032876305.1 Orestias chungarensis | reverse complement strand
GGGGGGGGGGGGGGGGGGGGGGGCTTTAATGCCTTCATCTGACAGTGTGTGACTTGGGTCTGGTCTCTAGCCCAGTTATGGTGGTTACAGCTCCAGCTTTAACATTCCCAGCTTAACGCAGAAGATTAACACTTATCCTCCTCTTAGCTGTGTTTTCGCTGGGATGTACCCGTACCTCCATTGTGGCAAAGGATGGATGTTTTTTTTTGGGGGGGGGGTCCTTCTGGGAAGAATTGGAGGTAATAAGTAAGATTTTGTGTATTGTGTGTGAATCATTTGGGTGTATGTAATCCCAGCAGAACAACGGTTACCCCTGCTACCGCTGCTCAGAGCCCCTCAACTCGTCATCTCACACGCCATGAGCTGTGAATTCAACGAAGGAGTTGCGTTTCAGGCATTTCTTATCCTGTTTATGTTTTAAAAACACATGCAAGCATGTGTGACTTTCCCCCTAAAGCCGTGTACATCCCATAACGTGGCTTTCACTGCTCTCTTGTTTGGCTTGGGGAAATTTATCCAAATGCTACCTCGCTGGCGGGGTGAGTCAGCCAGATGATTAGAGCAACTACCAAACAGGCACAGAAATTATATAAATATATATATATATTCCCTTCCCACTTCAGAAATAAGTGGCACTCCTAACTGCCAGCTATTTATGCCAGGATTGCTTTTCTGATGGGCTTGATCGGACTTGTTTCTTCAGAGATTTGGTATCCAGGGAGGTTTTTTGCCTACCCGAATGCATGGTTCCAAACTTTTCCTTCACAGCGCGATGAGCAGGGGGGAGGAGGGAAACAGGAGAAAAGCTGTTCTCAGCAGTAGTTCTGCACAAAAGCTTTAGGTTTGCAGGTGTGACCAAGAAACAAAAGGGGGCTTTGGGCGACAGAACACAATAGGACCCCACCCACTTGCAAATGGATCCTTGTTTATTGGATGTTTAGGCAACGTCTGGTTATCAAACAAACAAACTGGAGCCAAATGTTGTACACATGGTCAAGCTCTTAGCTTTTTTCCCCCCTCTGTCTCTTTAGCCCAAGCAATCAGTGATCAGCGTTTTAAGCGAACCCATAAAACCCTAAAAGCCATCAGTGTGGAGTTTAATGGTGACTGTTCAGGGGTTACGGCCATATTCACAGGAGGTTAACGGCGGTCGTTCTGGTCAACAAGATCTGACCCTGTGTCCAGCCAGGCAAAAGAGTACACACCGACCAGCTGTGCTGTCAGAAAAACTTGGGAAAAAAAATCAGTTCTGATGTCTGAGCGGGCTACGGTGCGGTGTTCCTGCCCTGCATGTAGTTATAATTACAGTATGAGCTAAGCTATGTGATCTATGTAGCAACGGTTCAGATCATTCAGACATTTGCAGATCGGAATATTCTTTTCTAAAAGAGAACCAGCATCATACATCCCCTAACTAATATTAGATTTAAATATCTGTTTAATAAAAACATAAATAAACATCTACTTGATTTATAAATAGTCGTACACATTTGCTTATTTAAAAAAAAAGCCCTCCCGGATCATTTTTTAATGGGATTTGCCCCCTTTTCCAAGCAATGGAGATGACAAATCCACTTCAGAACACTGGTCTTAAATCCCAATCTTCAGATTTCTTCTTTCACTCCTAATTTTTCAAAACTTTGCATGTGGATAGTTCACCTCTGTCCAGGCTAAAATCTCACCCACCCCCCTTTTTGCTCTAATGCTTGCATTGTGCAGACAGAAGCATGAAGGCATCAGAGTATTGTCCGTGGTAAATCCATTCATGCCCTTTTAGTCCACATGTAGGACTCATACAAAAGAACAACAAAGACGCGGAGGACAGCCGTGGAGTGACAGCACTGAGCTTCTAGCGTCCCTTTGCCTGCAAAAGCCTGAGGAGCGCTTCTGCTGTTTACTATTCAATTGAAAATAGAAAAAAAAGGATGCTTTAAAAATAGCAGAGGCTTCAGAAAAACTACCTTGCTGATATCTGTCCGACCATCTCCTCCCATTGTTTAAAAGCCCACCCTTTGCCATCCCTTCCAGTCATGTGTGCCCCTGTTGTGCGAAATTCTGTTTCCCTGATATTTTCAGTTTCCCCTGTTTTCTGATCGGAATCGTCTGTCTTGAATGTTTTATTAGCGACACATAAAAACTACGATGGTCAAAGATTTGTGAAAAAATTAAACATTATCTTTTAATTGATGTATACCATGTTTCTGATCTCAAATATAACAAATTTCTAGATCAATTAAAAAGATTTGTCGCTACAATAAATTTTCACCCTCAGTGTCAGTTAATGTGCTTTGCTTCTAAAAATCATCTGTTTTAACTGATGTATTATTGATACAAGGTCATTTCCTATACTCATGAGATATTTCATGTGTTTGTTCTATTCTTAACGAAGTAACCTGGGCGAACAGGTTATTTCAATATGAAAGAGTGAGGCTGAGATTACATGTTCCCCCTGCTAACTCTGGAAAGAAATGAGCAAACTACTTCAAATTCACAGCACGGATTGTAGGTGAGGACAGGAACACATGATCCAAATTCTGACGAGATTAGTTAATATTTCATAAAGTTACAGGGGGGGAACAGATTATCTCAGATGGATTATGCTGAGATTATGTGTTCCCCCAGCTAACTCTGGAAAGAAATGAGCAAACTACTTCAAATTCACAGCACGGATTGTAGGTGAGGACAGGAACGCATGATCCAAATTATGGCCAGATTAGTTAATATTTCATAAAGTTACAGGGGGTGAACAGATGATCTCAAATGGATTTCGAGACAGGGGAAACAGAAAATATCAGGGGAACAGAATGTCGCACAACACCCCCAACACAATTTCATTTTTTTAAGAGATAAAATAAGAGGAAAAAAAATTGAATGTTTTTTACTTGACAATTTGCATCGGTTCTGATTCATTCTAATGATAGCAAATGGGATTATAATTGTAAGAAAAATAGAACAAAGTAGAAGGATTTTACGCACACGTTCACTGGGATGTAGCGTTTTCTCGCCCCGGCCCTTCATAAATGTGAAATACTTTGAATTCGTGGATATTGCAGTCAAAACGGGCGAACGGCAACGCGTCCTGGATGGTTTCGGAAACCAAGTGAATTAAGACACTTAATCCTTCAGAGAAATCCCACATCACACCTACCTCGAGCAGCCAACCTGGCGCATGGACGAGATATTCCGACTCAACGTTATATTCCTTTGATAATCCATGTGCAAGACGGGGGAGCCCAGCCTGCGATATTCCTGTTGTTTTAAAGCTCCATCAGGAAACACACTTGTTTTCCTTGCTTTGTTTTTCCGCTTTCATCCAGATGCGCTCTGTGCGATCGCAGCTCCGCGCTCCGCATGCAGGGACATTCTGACTCGGTCTGCCCCCCCCCCGCGCTCTGATGAGTGATCTTCAAAGCTGTGCCACGACCACACAGCCCCCACTACACCACCAGCACCCCTCCCTCTCTCTTCCACTACGATTAAGTTTGGAAACCAGCTAGGAAGCACATAAACAGGAGCGATGGTTTCCTGGACTTTGCGTGCGCTTTTATCCAGTGACGCAAAAACTAATCACTTTCTTTGACTGTTCGTGTTATGCATTTGACTTGTTTACACAAACTATGCTTCACATATAAAAACGCTACGAGAAAATATGTTGGTAAACAGTTGAAATGTGTGTCAGATCTCCACCGAGTCGACCCGATTCATTTTGTTTCCTCTGCTACAAATAAACACAGCGCTTGAAATAATAATAGAAACACAATCCAGACTATATGACCTGCAACTTTCCGTTTAAAAAAAAAAAAATATTTAGCTCGACATCCTAGTTAAAGGGGGAAACGTCTCTAATTTGTCTCCCCTTTCTCTTCGACTTTCACAGTATACAGTGTGTCGCAACAAAAGTACCTCCACGAATCATCTACAAGGCACTCACCTCATTGGAAATGTCTGCTTTTTTTTTTTAAATATCCATATATTTGGCTAATCCACAGAAGAAGAAGAAGAAAAAAACAACAAAACAAAACAAAAACAGAAAACCTCTTGCGCGTCGTAGTGAATCAACTTCTCCTGGCTGGGAGGAAAAACAAACTAATGCACGGCAAATGGTGTAATTCGACCCGAGCAAAGTCAATCCATCCAGTGCGAGGACCGCAGCCTACCAATAAGCTGCGCTCTCGCTCCAGTCCCTCCCCCAGTCATCAGTTTGGGCTTCTCTCTCTCCTCTCCCTGTGCTTCACTCTGGCTGCCTTCCCTTTATTTGCTAAAGCTTGGAGAAAAAGAAAAATTACCCCCCCCTTCCTCCTCCCCCTTTTGCCAGTGCTGTGTTTGACCCCATGGCTCCCCTCCCTGTTCCCCTAATGTGAAACCCCCATCCCCCCACCCCCAAGTCAGAAAGAGAGGGGTTCCCATTTGAAATCATTTCAGCTGAATTGTGTCAAATCCCTTTCAACAGTTTGGCACAGAAATGAAAGAAACACATGGTGAAAGTTTTACCAAAAGTACTTGTAATTTAAAGCTTTTAACAAATAAAATAAAAAGAAAGCCCTTTATCTAACAATGTAAATGCTTTTATAAACAAGATGTTTGGAATTAAAGTTCTGGTATAAAAAATTCATAAGACCGCTTAAGATGCAAATGCAAATTTAGAAGATACTGTAAAGCTCGGGATGGGTTGTGACTGCTCAAGCAAAGTTCTGTCAAATCGTTGTAAGCTTCAGGAAATGGGGTCGTTCTATTGCGTTTTGTCCCGGTTGCTGGTTAAATGGATCCACCAGAGTGCGCCCAGGACAACTGCTGCTGTGCTGGATGGTCGTTGTCTGCAGGTGTGTATCTACACACCTCCAAATGAACAGGATCATTACCTTGATATAAGAGGAGCTGGGCAACAGACAACCAATGCTTCTTCTCCTGAATTTCCATGAGGTCCTCAGTACTCTCTTGAAGGTTTGCAGTGTGCTTACTTGTTCCCCAGTTGACGGTCCTGTGTAGATACTACATGGTGTTTCCCCTCAACACCACAACTCAGCTCCCACATCTGATACTCGCTCCTCTTCCTTTACCAGTTCATCAAAATGCCGTACCACCTGTCTGCCTTACCCAACCCTCTGTGAATCCATCCTGAAAGCACCACCACCAGCTACAGCTGCAGCCCTCGACGCTGGGATCCTGTCATCTTTCCTTTGCAGTTTCATGGCTTCCTTCCACATAAGAACTCAGACTGCACTCACACATACCTAACACTGTTTCAATCCAAACTGGATCACCTAATGATACCACAATTAATTGTAATAAATACCATTTTACTGATTACACGCTTTGTGTGAGTTCTTGTGCATGCCGATCAAAAGTCTACCTATAACAGTGACAAAAAGCGGTTAATATGTTACCCAAGTAGGTAACATTTTTGCAAAGTGAAGCGGTGTGAAAAACAAATTTGCGTAAATGCCATATTTTGAAATTGTGAATAATCTCACATAAAATGCTTTTGTTTTATAGAGGAAGATGCACGTGGTGCACTGCCTCCTACCGCCAATTCTCATGGAAATTATTGTCTGCTTGTCTCTGAGTAGACATCAACTGCAAACATAACAATGGTTTAAACTTTAAAGGGTTAATGAAGCACCAATTGATGTTTCTAAGGCTGGAGATCTTTAAAATGGTAGAAGTCACTTCGGCTTATTTCATCCAACTAGCCATAAGCTTCATCCATCAAAATCCACTACTTGTTGTTATAAATTAAGATACAAATAGTGATGTTCGCTGCTCGGAAGTATGAACTAATAAACCTTTAACAGAATGCTATTAAAACACATTACCTATCTCTTTACTCAACCCTCTTTTGCAGCCAGCTGTACACACAAGGCCTTATCAGTATCACTATGTATGTAAATATATGCACATCGGTGTGAGTATCTTGTTGTTTGCATGCATCACCTGAAGTGATGACCAAACGTGTCAAGTCGTTCCAGTCAGGTCTGCGAGGCCGGACAAGTAGGAAGTAGGACGTCCATTTGCACCACGTCAAGAGCCCGACATTGTGTCGTGCTGAAGCTGTGCTGTTGATGGTTGTCACATGGTTGCGGGTCGTTGTTGTTGGCATACACGCTACCAAGTGCCAAGCTGCTGTTAATCCTCTGCGGTATACGTCACGATGTTTTGGCATAACATATATTGTTTACAACACAGTAATCGTGGTAGAGACGAACAGCTAAATAATGATTCACGAGCTGGAAAAACCTAACTTTTGTCCGTATACAGATGTGAATAAATAAATAAATAAATAACTGGATCTGTGGGACGCTCTCCCACTGAATTGAAGGAGAACTGATCAGAGGGAGTTTAGTGTTTTTTTGGTCTAACAGACCTGACAAACTATCTAAATCACATGCGTTGCTAAAAAAACAAAACAGGTTTTGATAGTTGAGCTGTCAGAGCCAGTACATTACAGTGCTGTCCGATTGCTATAAACAAACACGTCCACAATGTATGGTTACTCTACAGAAGGGAGCAAAAAGTTGCATGGAGGGTTGTGACAAATATGAGACGACGGTGAAAACAAAACGGCGCTATGTTCGTGCGTCGTAGTTCAATGTTAAACGCTCTTTTTGTAAGTAGCTTTGGATAAAAGTGTCTGCTTAATGCATAAATATAAATGTTCACCATGCAACTGCAACAACAAAAACTGATTTTAGCTGTTTGGCCCAATCATGCAAAGCCCTTTAGAGGAGGTTAGCAGATGCGTGAGAATCCACCCTGCCTGAACCTCCTTGCCCACAGCCACACAGGCTCCTGACAACCCCCATTATGTCGTCCAATACTGAGATCTGCATCTCAATACTTGCTGATCCTTGTTTGGCATGTTTTTGCTTATGCTTGTTCCACCCTCTTCCTCTTTTTTGAGCCTTTGCAATATTCTGTCTCTTCTTTTGAAAAAAATTCCTTCTTCCAAGGTGCCATGCTATTGTTCTCAAACATTGTCTGATCCCACCGAGGCTATCCTGGCTGAAGTGCTTTCTTTTGTTGTTGATGTGACTTTCAATCAATGTTTTCTTGTCTTTCTCTGTATCATATAATCATTCATGGTGTCGATGTCAGTCCATGTTATTTCTGTGTGTCTTCCCGGGTTCCTGTGGGGACTGAATCGGCAAAAGATTTTACGTAGGAGAGGATATATCACACAGATAAATCCATTTGTCTAGCAGAGGGAGGTCTTATCTGTCAAAGTAAATGAATAAATATATGGATCTGTGGGCGTGCAATGATTGGCTTATTGATTGGTCTTTTTTAGTCACAGGGATTGGCAATTTAATTGGTTGTGTAAAGGCAATTTGATCGATATTCAGGGGCTTGAGTATCCATTTTGGTTTTACTCTAAATACTCTGGGGCAGAATTTTCGGCTGCAACATATTTTACGGAAATAAAAACATTTCCTATAAGCACAATGCAAAAGTGCTGAAGCCTTTTGTTATATTTTTCCATGTGACCTTCAGAAACATCAATGTATGTTTTTTTTTCTTCTTCTTACAAATAATGTGGAAACATTATCTTGCATCTGTATTCAGTTCCAGGAGAACATTATTCAGTGAAACACTCAAGATGCCCAATGGTTCTAGAGAAGTGGCAGAGATGTACAGCTCAACTGAGAACATGTCAACTGTATAACCGTTAGCTTTATTCTACACATAACTACCCTTTGTGATTGAGTGGGAAGAAAAATCCATTGTTGAGAGAGAGTGACAAGTAGTTCTATTTTCGGTTTCCCAATAACAATGTTAGCCTGACAGTCAAAAGCTAGAAACGATGCCTCTCAACAAATAAAAGCCAAAAAATAAATTTCTGGTGGAAAACGAACTTTTTTTCCTAAAGACACCATCATGGACAACAGTGGTAGCTGTACCATGCTACCATGTAGATCTGCAAACACAGGAAAGGTGTTCAGAGTTGTTGGAAGATGAATAAAGCTAAGGAGAGGAAGAAAACCTATTTGGGGCAGCAAATTTGTGAGACCTTGGTCAATGTTTGGACTCCTGCAATAAGGGTTTCAAAAATATTTATGTCAAAGTCTGGCCCTTAATCCATTTGAAAATCTGGAATAGTACTTGAAAATTAACATTAGGAAACATCTCTATATAGAATCTGACTAAAAGAAAATGCTTAGAGTCTATTTATAAATATACACAAACACATGTCAAAATTTTTCAAAATTTTCGTTTATAAAAGAAGATTGAAAGCCAGATGTCTGTTTTTGTTCTTAACTACTTTTGTTACTATATTAAATAAAATCCTAATAAAAATAAAGTCTGATTGTTCTGAAAATAAATCATGTCTACTGTTGTGAGGCACTATAGTTGGGTATTAGGAAAACGACATAAGCTTTCCTAACTTTACTTTAAGTCTCATCATGCCTTTTATTCGAGAAGTCAAAACATAAATAAAAAGTAAGGCAATGATAAAATGAAGGCACAATTACAAACATGGCAGCAATAAAAGTGAAACATATGGATAAATCACAAAGGTCTTTAAGCCTGGGAGGCTTACACAGAAAGTAACAGTCTACAGATGAATGTGTTGATATTGGGAGATGGCGAGATAGATGGTGGGAAAGTGGAGTTATGTCCACAAAGGGTGGAGGGGTGGACAGAAGACAGAAGGCTTTTGCTACTCCCTCTGTTCTTGTAAGCTCCCTCTGGGGCTCTGCAGTGTGCAGGTCAACCCCAGGGGGTGTGGATGGGTTGGCCTAAGGGTGCTGAACAGAACGTGTGGGCTTGGCCTTAAGATGGCTGAACAACAGAGGTGTGCTTCTCTCCAGTCCATTTTTTACTGTCTTCAAAGCTCATCCAGATGGCTGTAAGTCAAGGTTCGGGGCTGCGGGTCTTAGGTAGAGGCTGAGGCCAGATTACACAATAATGTTTAATCAAGCTCACTATTTACTAGCTAACTAAACAACAGGAGAAAATGCAATTGTTACATATGAAAATACAACAACTTTTAGAAAAGCAGCTGAATATAATCTCTAAGGGGAAAAATGAAGAAAAACAAAATCATTGGTGCTGCACGAGCTAAAGCAAAAACTCCTACTTTTGGCTTGACATTAAGTGTTCTGTCAGATGGCTGCCTCTGACTGTGGAGACAGTCTGGACTGAGCCTACACATTGACCTCTGATTGATTAAGAGGCCAGTTCTGGTGCTCGCCTGGCCTGGGGCACCATTTGTCACCTGGCTGCGCACTCCTGTTGAGAAGCCTCTTGTCCTCCAGTCTACATGCAGACTTTTTTCTGCTAAATCCCTAACACAACCTGATCCATCGGGGCCACCCGTGTCAGAAATCTGTTCATTCTCTCTGTGTTTGGGATTAAAGCATCCACAAAATTCTATACCACAGAAAAATGTACAAATGCTGGTGCACTTCCTCTGCAAAGGATAAGCCACTTTAGCCATCTCTGTTGCTAAAACATAAAATAAGCCTAATTAGGAAAGACTAAACACTATCTATCTAGTCGTAAAAATAATTCAGTACTTCTGCAGATTTAAATTGGATAAAGGTATATGCAGATGTTGAGGCTATTGGAGACATTCAGCATCATCAAATATCCTTGTGTGAGTAGGAATTTCTTTTGGAACAGTTAGGATATGGCTTATTTGGGATATGAACATTTATCTTAACAGCCAGAGCCTTTCTTTAAGCCGTATCTGTAGTTAAGAGATCAGTAAGCGCTTTGTTATTTTAAATATTAATTCTGCCCTTTTTTAATAAATAAACCCTTTTTCTATGAAAAACATTACACCAGATAAGTTTGGTTCTAATTGGTTTTCAGAAAAATCTCAGCATTTTCGAATTGAAACAGTGTTTCAATTATCTATATATTAAGTTAAGGAAAGACCACAGCAAAATAACCGTTCTCCTCAGAAGTCTGGAACCCCTTTCCCATACCTGCTCTGTTCTCAGTTATTTTAGTTTGATCATGTTTAATCTTATTCCTTCTGTTTAGTTCTCATTTCTTTAGATTTATGTGTCGCCTTTCCTCATGTTATTGTTTACGCCTCTCCTGATCTTGTGTCATTTCTCACTCTCTCCCTGGCCTGCCAGCTCCCTTTCCTCTCCTGCAACCTGTTAGTAATCAGCCACCTGCTCCTTGCTTAGTAATCAATCTTCCTAGTATTTAGGCTCCTCTCATTCACTCACTCATCTCTCTGGGTCCTTCTGTCCTCCGCCATTATACCCCCTTTGCCTCTTGTTTCTTGAAATCTGTTTACTCTCTGGCACCACAAGTGCTCCTAGCAGTATTTAAATGTTTTTTCTGTATTTCTTTAATAAACCCGTGTCTACCTCATTTTGATTACTGCTTGCATTTTGTTCCTTTTTTAAACTGCACCGTGAAAATTATATAGTTTTTTTTAAATTACATTTTATCTGACATGCATCTTCTTGTTGATCGCGTATCGTGGTCCTTTTGTTCTAGACTGGAAGGTTTATGGGCTTCTTTATTTGTTTAAGATGGGTTTTATAAACTGTAAGGATGAAAAAAGCAATTTAAAATTATTTGCACATGCTTTCACAAGTAAATATCTTTCTGGTTTTTATATTTTAAATGTATCTCTAAACGTATATTCTACAGCTCATATGTGTGATGTGACTGAATAATAACAGGGTTCTGAAAACTCTCAGGTGCCTTGTTTGATGAATCACTAAGAAGTTATATCCTATGATGTTCCACCTTTCTCCGTGTGGTCATAAAATGAATAATGGTTCTGTGTTTGAAAAAAAACTTAATCATCAGGTTGGCAATACATGACATAAAACCTCCAAAAAAGTTTAGATCTGTCTTTAGTGTTTGCAATTTGTGCAGCTACAGTAGATGTCTCTACATTTTGACACATTTGTCAAAAAATGTCCTTTCCAAGTAAGTATGTTGAACAGATCTTATTTCGAGTTTAAAATTTCATGTATTATTGCTAATGTAAAAATGTGAACAGAAATTAACCATTTAACCTTTATGAAGTTGTGTTATAGATAAAAAATCCATTAAATTACCTATATGCTATTATTACATAGAAAACTACCCCATTAAAACAATAATCTTTAATATAAGTCAGAGGAAGGAGGTCAGGTTCAGGCTTCGTGTTTCCTCCTTTGACATGGGTGGGATTGAAAAGCATATCTGTAATTTACTAAGGGATCTGAGCTCTCCTTTCCCACATTGCTCCTTCAGCTCTAAAATTAGATTGAGAGAGAGACGGAAAGCAAATCTGTTTTGTCATAAGTTATCTGCTCTGAATCTGAGGGAATTACAATATTTTACCTGGCCTTGATATTGGAGGTCGACTGCCACAATAATTCCAGGAAATACATAAAATAGGAAGCAATAAATCCCTATATGACGTAATTGTGTTTATCTGAAATTTTCCAGGGAATGAGAATGTAAATCGTATTCATAACTGCTGCTGTGGGCAATTTCCCACCGCAGATGAGCTGCGGGCTGTATCAGGGAAATTCTGATGATTAAGTGGCACACATGACATTTTTTGACTCATTATTTATTGATCTCACATCGTCTCCCATATAAATGTAGAAGTCCGCTTGGACCTCTGAAGCTCTAAAGTATATGGGGAGCTACGCAAACTGGTCATGAACTTGGTTTGACTGTGACATGGCTGTCCTGTTTCGCATGCAGAAAATGAAGAATGAGGGAGTGATAATGTTCTGACACCCTGACACCATTAAGATTAAATTTCTACTAATTTAGAAAAACCATACCTAACACTGACAGTGACTTTGTGTGGGAGGAAATCCACCACACAGGAGCAAAACTTTTATTACGTCTGATAATGATAATAAATGCTTCTGCCCACACACTTCGCCCGTTATTACAGCATTGATCTCTTAACATCTCTGTAAAAATCCATCACTGTAACCCCATTAATGAATCCTCTTAACATTGCCTTGAACCATTCAGATAATATATGACCTTCTCTTATGTTCTTGATAATAAAAGTAATACGTTAAACAACTTGGAAGGAGAAATATGACTAATTTGAAGTGTAAATAAGATTCCCCACATCTAAGTTTGGCCTGAAAGCACACAGATACAGACACTCACACCGACTTCCACATGCAGACCAGTGCCATGTGTTAAACTGACTGTACAATGAACAGCTGGGAGTTAGAGTGCTGACTCCAGCTTTAGATACAGACAGACACATGCACAGAGGACAGCTGCAAGGTGCCAGTCAGGGGCCCCAAAGACAACTGCACACATCCACACTTACCGGAAGATCTGTATGCTTAATTTGCCCCCATCTTGTTCTGCTGATTATCTGTAAGTAGGGGCAAATTTCCTGTAACACTCACTCAAAAATCTGATAAAGCTGCCCTAAATTTTTTTTCTACCTATTTTGGCTACAGCAACTTCAGTCACAAGACCCCAGCCGAGTCCCAACCTCCCATTCTGTGAGCTATCACTCACTAGTTAAGTCCTCTTTGGTGCTCTGGGCCTATCCAGGATATAAGGGAAAAGCCCTTTATCCTGGACTTTCTCCACTGGCTGAACATAGCAGAGGTGGGACCCAGTCATTATTTTGGAAGTCACAAGTAAGTCTCAAGTCTTTGCTCTCAAGTCCCGAGTCAAGTCCTAAGTCGTGCCCACCAAGTCTTAAGTCAAGTCCTAACGTTTGAATTTCAAGTCCTTTCGAGTCCTTTCCAAAACAAATTATATTTATACAGATAATGTTTGTTTTTAAGATCAATATTTATTTATCAAAACTTTTTGTAAGAACATCCTTCAAACAATAGGAAACAAATGCAAATTTAATCAATTACTCAAAAGTGCTGACCTTGTATTTCTATTGCATTTTGTATTACTATAACTACTTCCACGGCAGTTTCTGTCCTGTCCGGGGAGGCACAATGAATGGAAGCTGTTCTAAGGTGTTGAACTTGATTATTCAATAATAATCAATGACCTAGGTAAGTTTTGCCGTAAACCCCCAGTGTTTAAGCTTTCATTAAGATTCACTGAGGGGCAAACCTATCGCGTCGGCAGCGAGCTCGGCAAAAGCGTCTGTAAAATTTTGCGTGCTAGCGCCAAATAGAAGGGGGGAACCCGTATCTAATGGGGAAATGCGAATCGAAATAACGTCACATTTCTCCTGGTGAACGACAAAAAGAGAGCTGGCGATTCTGACGAAGAAAAAAAACTATACATGTTGAAAACTTAGATTTTAGTCCAGGGAGGGCACAGCTGACTCCATGTTTGACAGTTTGTCTTTGTTGTTAACCCTGCAATTTGATTGGTTATCAGTTCAAAACCACGTGGATCTAATCTGATTGGATGTCGTGCTGACGGCACATAGCAACTACGGATGAAAGAGAGAGCGGTCCGTGTCAATACAGTTTTTAAATCTATGAATTTTTGAGAAAAATAGCAAGTCTTTTCAAGTCAAAATGCTCAAGTCCAAGTAAAGTCACGAGTTACTGATGTTGAAGTCCAAGTTGAGTTGCAAGTATATTTATATTTCTCAAGTCGAGTCTAAAGTCACCAAATTCATGACTCGAGTCTGACTCGAGTCCAAGTCATGTGACTGGAGTCCACACCTCTGGAACATAGTAAATGTGACTTGTCAGCAAAACACCATCAATATTGTAAAAGGAATCGTTGCTGACTCCCAAATCTTCCACGTTGGCTTTATTTCCCCACAAGCATAAACACATGTTTGTGATTTTTGTAAGCTAAATAAACCATATGAAACACTATGAAGTGACTAGTTACTCTCACGATAATAAAACTGATTAATATGCATTTGGTAAAGATCCTTGCAGGTATTTCGTACTTGTGTGGGTGTACACAGAAACTGTGCTGCAGGGATATGATGCTACATGTCGATAAACCCTTAGGTGGATTTTAAAGGCTAATCTTGGGGAATTAAGCTCCCACATCTCAGGAATGCCATGGGCTTGTAGATCCAGACCAGGTGTCCACACACACTCAGCAGGGGTATGTGAGTGTGTTTGTTAGTGCCTTTGTGTTGTTGCCTGTTAGTGCAAATGATAAGAATGGCCTTGCCTGCATCACAATAGAACATGGGGACTCTTTACGACAAGGGAACCGCTATGCAGGAATTTGCTGGACCTTCCGCAGCTCCAACAGCATTCACATCAACTGTTGATATGAATGTACATGCTGTTAACTGCAAAGCAAATGTTTATGTGAACGCCCACATCACACTAAGCCACTGCATTTCCCGCTATGGGCTTTAACCACTGCATCAGATCCATGTCTTGTGTAATCAGTTACATGATCCCCCTTGATTTGAGCCAGCATGCACAGGCAGATCCAGATGAGTTTGTAAATTACTGAATGCCTTGAAAAAAAAACTGTCACATATTTTGAGAATTTAAAAGATTTGTCAATTGATCTTGCTCCGTGTCCATTTAGCTGGCTGTGAAATACCTTCCACCCCCACTGTGGCAAGGAGGAGACGGCGTCAGTACCTCCTGTCCCTGTAATAGAGGTGGCTTTAGGTGAGGCAGCTTTAACAGAAGCAGCTGGAGAAGGTAATCTCTCCAGGTCAAGCATCACACAAGCTGTTGCAGGCCTTGCTAATTAGCACACACCAACAGGGAAATGTTCACTACTTAGGCCCACACATCCAGTCGTTCAACCAGCTGTTTTAGGGTTAATACTTCTGCAGCTCCAAATTCAGAGGTTTGACCAGCTTCAACTTGCTCAAGCTTGGCTCTATCAGCTCTCTGTGTCATGCTTCCTCAGGGAATCACAAAACACCTTGATAGGAACGTTAAATCACTTTCCAGTGAAATTTCTCTTGAGTGTGTGGTTTGTCAATTTGAGACCAAATTCCTGATCCTGCTGTTGTCAGCCATGGCATTTAGATTGTTTGAAAGGAAACGGCCATAGTTTTAAAGAGCTTGAAAATTAATCCAGTGAAGCAGAAATTCTGTGATCGTCATTGGCATTGTTAAAATAAATGTCAGATTGATAGAAAGTGAAGTTTAGAAACAATTGCTTTGTCTGAATAAACAAAACTGATTTTTTTCCAACCTCTGCAGCTTTAGAATGAACCCTGGTCAGTTACTGGACCAGATTCTTAATCTGTTCTGTAAAAGAACAGTAATAAAATTTTGTTTTTTTGTTGCAGTCGAAGCTTAGCTTCTCTAAAAATAAAGTTTTCATCATATCCCTGGATTTGTCTTACTCTTAAAAACTAGGGTAACACACTTTTTTAATCACCTGGTGATATTAACACACATGAACACACATTGTATATAAACTTAGTTTCTACTCTAAAACTACTTTAACTCTATAAACCTTTTTGTAAACTCATTGGAAAATTGGGCACACGAACATATCTTTATGTTGGCTGACCTACATTTATCATGTAAATGATATTTACAGTATTAAACAAACTGTAACAAAATAAGATGATCTTCTGTGCTTATATTACAATTCATTTAATGGTAAGATTTTGTGTTTTATTTATTTTATGTCAGATAAGGCAGATGAATTGAGATTTAAATAGAATTTTGATAGGAATTTGATCATTGGCACTTTTCCACCAGGTCTTCTACATCGCAATTCAGCTCAACACTCCTCTACACAGTTTAAGTTGCTGTCTCCATTGAAGTCACAAGTTTTATTAGTAATTAATCTAACTGTAATTTTAAATATACTTGAAAATGCGTGATGTGTGTTTAGGAGAACACACATTACATATAGCAAAAGCTATTTTAAACATTAAAAAAAGCTGCCAATTCAAAAATAAAAAAAAATACCATTAAAAGGTTTAGAATAAACATTTTGGAGAGGTTTGAAATAAAAACATAAGAAATCATCAAACAAACAACATTTTAAACTATAATTTTGTTAAGAGACACCTGTAAAACTAAATGATAGCTCTGCTTTCTCACCGTGAAGTCTTATTTGAAGACCAAAGTAGATGAGACGTTTTAACATATTTGAGACTACGTGATCTAAACAGATGATTAGTCAGAAGATCTCAGTCTGATAAGACACAAGAACTGTGAGAAAGATTAACTTTCTCACAAGAGAAGAAATGCCATCATAGAGAACCCAAAGACATTGAGCAATACCCATTAAATATTTGACAGATTTGATTATTTTGACATCGGTAATGAGGCTCAAAGTTATTTCATTTAGGGCAGTGATTATTTACCATTACAATAAATTAGAATGTTATATATATTTATACTCATTTGTCCATTTCTATCCAAATCACCCAATAAACTTAGAAGAACTGGTCATACAAAACTAATTAAATAAAGAATCGAGGTTCTTGTAAGGCCTTAAAAATGAATCTGGTATGTGGGTATAGCTGGTAGGGGAAAACTAAATCTTGAGGTGAAATAGAAAACATTTCATAGAAATTGTGAGACGGGTATTGCCTATTTGTTGAAATTGTTAGGTATCGTGAAAACAGAAACTGCTAAGTATTCATGCTGTTCGTTAATTTAGTTTTCATGTCTGAACCCATCATTTTAGGAGTCACAAATCAAACGTGTAAAAATGTTTTGCCAACTCAAGGAAGTTGTTTTTGCCCTGGTTCAACACAAACATGCCTCTTAAGCCCCAAAGGCAGCGTGTGGGTGCCTGTTGTCTGTTAAAGGCATGTCATAACATCTGATCTGGATTGCTGTCAAAATTCTTCATTCTTTAAGATTTTAGACAAAAACCTCAAAGACCAGTTAAATTAAAAAAAGTATATGCAGTTTTAAATGAAATTTCACACAAAGTGTGTTGCTACATTTAGCAGCAGTGAAATATTTCATTGGTCAAATGACCATTTTCTTGTACATTTTCCAGATCATTGTTCAAGCTGATAGATCTTTTTTTACCCATTTAACGCATTATAAGAGAGGGAGTGGGCTGAATTCAGAGTCAAAGTTGATTTGGCACAATTTTTATTTGGCATCAGAGGGAAACAAAATAGCACATCAATGTGCGTGTGTGGTCTGATTTCTACGTCAGCTTAATGTCAGATCAGGTCGTTCTATGATTTTTATTAGCTAAACGAACAGCTGGTTGTCAGCCAATAAGCTTCTAGCACAATGCAGAGGTAGTTATTTTAAAAATCCATGCTGGAAACAGGCTCTATTTGCCTCTCAACAAATACATTTTCGGAGTTCACATCATAAATTCGTCTGTCCTTCACAGAGGCCCAGTTTTTTGCAAAGGCCCGCTTACATGCAATCACATTGCCCCGCTGGAAGATCTAGGCAAGCTGCAGCTTTGAACCCGCTGACACACATTCTTGTTTGTTTTGTGCAGCAGTTTGAAATTCCAGCTACAATGCAAAAAAGTAAATAAACAAATATATTAATATTTTCAAGAGCATATTTTGTGTTGTGTTAAAGATGATATTAATCTGACTGACACTTTTTCTACTCAATTAAAATAAAATGTTGCTTAATCTCTTAATAGATTCCTTCACCACTGTAAATGTTAGTAACCGTGTGTCTCATGTTGAAGCCAAACATTTTCCTAAAACTGGTGAGTAGTAAAAATATATGGCAATACCTGTATTGTAATATCAGAACTAACACAATTTTCCTACAGTTTTTACCCGTTCTATCTATTAAGTGCTTAGTTTAATTAATCCTTCCAAGTTATTGCTTATGGCAAGCTTCTTTTTCAATGAGAAGTAATATTATAGGGTGCATACAGCAGTAGACCACCCAGGCCTCATGCATGACTGTATGGTCCAACCGTTATAACATACAGCTTTAACCAGGCTGGAAACTGCTCGTTTGAACTCCTTCAGCTGTGATGGATGTTTGAAACACACATCCTTATTTATGTTGCCTAATTTCTGTGACCTTAAACAGACCTCTCAGCTGTACAATTTCAGAACAGCCGAAGCTCAGAGTCGGTCTGAGATGTTCATTCTGAAGAGAGTAAAAGCACACAAACATTTGGAGACAGTTGTGTGTAGCGGAAGGACGGAGATGTTGCAGCCCTGGCGTCTGACCCCCTCCGCCTCCACACTCCTCAGTAACAGCAGTCAGCACCTCCCCTTGCTGGCTCAATGACTGCTCTGCGGGGTGGGGGTGTAGGGGGGATGATGGTGTCAGGTGTCATTTAAAAAAGCAGTTGTCAGGGCTGGCTGAAAATGGAGCATGACTTTATTCAGTCTAAATTGTATGCTGGTGAAAAAAAGCGTGTCCTTTCTCTGCCCTCGCCATAGTGGAGTGGCCATTTCTGTGTAGCTTTTAGAGTCACTTTAATGGATCTCTATCAAGTGCTCTGTTTTTATGGGATTGATTTGTCCTTCCTGTTGTGCCAAATTAATATTTCTATAGATTTTTGGGCTCCTGCAGAATGCAAGCTAATAGTGAATAAAATGTACATGACTCCCACAGGTTGACTGTATTAAATGAAGCACATATTACAAATTTTTCCTTTGTCTCTTTTATGCAGGTGTTTAAACTACAACGATCTCACGCAATCCACCATTTGTTGAGCCTTTTTTCTTCATGTAATTAGCCTCGCACAAAAGTGCATGTAAGCATACACGTCCAGGTGGTTGGGATTAGAGCAGAGGAAGTTGTGTGAGCACACAGGGTTTTGGAGTCACAACAACAGAGCTGGACTTGACCTTTGGCCTGCATGGCCATTCATCTGTTGTTAACATCAGGCAGTTCCACAAGTTTGCTCAGAAGTGTGTACAAGCAATTAAAGCACGCCCCAGACAGACCAAATACAGAGAGAGACGACCAGAAAACCATATCTTGGAAGGATTCAGATTCGTGGAGTAATGACTAGAATGTTTAAGGGCATATGGTAATTAATGGCTTCCATTAAAGCGAAAACCCTTTCTATGCACTTTTCGTAGTAGAGGGAGTGCTGAAACAGATTAGCTTGGGGGGTTCTATCCTACAAGGGACTGCAGACGAGTGGCTTCTTGCATGTTAAATACAACCTCTCACACCAGTTTCTCATCCCCATATCTTTATCTTAAATCAAAGCGTCCTTATAAACTACATTGCCTTAAAAATTATATATCTCTTGAATATCTTCAAAATTTGTCACATTACAACCACCAACTTTAAAGTTTTATTAGGATTGATCAGAATTGAAAATAGTGCATAACCGAAAAGAGGAAAGAAAATGATGAAGTCTTCTTATCCTCCACCCACCCTCACTACCCCAACTCATCACCTACAAAAATGTTTTTTTTTTTTGCTGTTGTGAGAACTGTTAATCTTTTTGAGTTTGTCTCTTTTAGCTTTGAATATCTTACATTTTCACCCGTTCTTCACTTTTTACATATTGTCAACTACACTTAGGAGTTTTTAACTGACAAATGTACTTTCATGTAAACCATTTTATTGCATCCCTGGTTCCTTTAGCAGGAAGAATCCAGCTGGAAAGAGAACATCTGCCCCAGTCTTAAGTCTTTTACAGACTTTAACAGGTTTCCATTGAAGACTGTCCTGCATTTAGCTCCATCCATCTTCCCATCTTCATTGACCAGCTTCTCTGTCCTTGCTGAACAAACTGATCCCCATAGTATGCTGCTGCCACCATCATATTTTAAGCTGGTGATGGTGGGGTATTTTTCATGGCCCAGTATTGATTTGCATGAAGGTCAAAACATTCAGTGTTTGGTTTATTAGATGCAACTTCCATGTGTCTGCTGTGTCCCACACATAGCCCGCAACAAATGGGAAAAGGGATTTCAGGGAGTGCACAGCTATTTGTGTTCTGTCAATAGACTCTTTCATCTGAGGTGTGGATCTCTGCAGCTCCTACTACATATACAATGCCCAGATGATTCGCTCATTAAAGTTTCTATTGGAAGGCCTATCAGTTCTGGGACCATGGACATTTCTTGGTTGGTTTGAGGTTGCCCCCTAAATTTTTGCATTTTTGGATGAACGACGAAGACTGGTGCCTAAACGGTGAGAATCTTGGGGACCTTCAAAACACTGAAATTGACTCGTAATAGTACATGCACACACCACCTGAAGAAAACGACAATTTTTTTTTTTTACAAAAACCAAACATTAAATACATCAGAAAAAGTAGCTAAAGCAGAAGGGCATAGAAAAATCTTAACTTCTGTATGTTAAGTTCATACATTTTGGGCCATATTAAAATAATTTGCCAATTTGCCATTCCTTCAGCTAAACTCTTTTTTAAACTTTATTCTTATTTATTCCGGTGTAACTCGCATTCACTGCTCTCTCTTGAACACAACATGTTAGCTACTAAGCATCAGAAAATTGTGCATTTATGGTGAGATAAGATTGTCCAAGCTTCATATGTTAAATTGTTCTAACAAACTTTCTTGATCTTGCCATTTGTGCTTTCAAGTGAATTTAGAACATGGTACTCAGATTGTCGGTAAAATATCGTCAATTTTAGATGTTTACTCCAAAATATGCCTCATAGTGTGAACGCACTCTTTTCTAAATTGTTCGCAAAAGAAGCTGAATTGAACTTTGCATTCCAAGTTCCCTAATATTAGGTCATAAATCAAGAAAATTTTGAAGTTTTGACATTTGCTAATCAGTTTATAATTGTTGTCTGCAGTTTGACGCATTGAGAAAACTTTTTCATACCAAACCCCTGCAGTGCACATTAGGAAGAGCCAAGCTTGAGCTATTGTTTTATAACCTAACCCTGCTTTATATTTCTCCCCAACTTTCTCCGTGAACTGTCTGCTGTAATCCTTGGTATTCCTGATGCTGTTTTTCATTAATATTCTCTAACGACCCTCTGAGGCCTTCATATTACAACTGAATTTATACTGAGATAAAATTACACTTAGCAGGAGTCTGTTTTGTAATTAAGTTACTCTTGCAGACATTTGGCTGTACTTGATATTATTTGAAGATAAAAGATTTAAATAGGTTAAATACGCATGCTTCTGTTTTTCCAATTTATATTTGTGAAAACATAAAAATACTATATTTCTTTCATAATGCCTTACAGTAGGAGTTTAATTTGTGTTCGTCTTTCACAAACAATCCAAACATTTGTTTGCTGAAAAAGTTAAAAAGGACTTTATCTTTGCTCATTCTTAACTAGAAGAAGTAAATACACATAATAGAGTAAACATAGATTATTTACATTTTTATAATGTAATTTATGATAGTAAGATTTTATCTTTACAGAAATTAAATGTGTGGGTGGCAGTGCACTTCTGCTTAGTGACATAAATTTTATCATCTATTGGGTCGGGTGGCGGACCGAACAGAGTAATTTATCAAAGGTTACGGCTGCAGTTACTGATCCCAGCAGATGATAAGTATACCAGGGAGCTTTATCCTCTGATATCTCATTTTTATATTCAGGGATTTTCTCTGTCTGCTTTATTTTCAAGTCTTTTCCCTGTCTTTTATCTTTGAAATCCCTCTAATTCACACATGTGGGCCTTGATAGAGGAGAGCTAAGCAGTGTTGCTGTCAGTGGGATATTATAAACTGCCATTTTCAGCGGATCATGGCATCAGCTATACCATATCATGTTATGGAGCTATGGAAAAGAGACAGCAGCTCTTGATGGGGAGCTTTCAAAACAATTATCTGAACGTCACAGGCAAGGGATGAGACTGCTGTTGTCTGGGGCCTATGCGCTTTCTCATTTCTCTAAAAAAGAAAATTTTGCTGATTTAGCATGTTTTTTCTGCACCAGCCTTGCCCTTGTTATGAACAGAGCTGAATAGAAGCATTTTTGTAATGACTTGTTCTTGTGTTTGGAGTCCAGCCTCTGCAACAACAGGTATTCTGTAACAGTCATGGTGCGGGTGGGGAGTTGGAGTTGTTTGGCATAATAGGAGTGTGAATGGATTTTTGGAACTGTGGGGGAAATGTATTTACAAAGACATATTCCCTGCCAGATTCATCAGATATTTTTACGAGAGCCAGGCCTAAAATTATTTCATAAATCCAGTCTGTTTATAGAAGGGTGGATTCATCAATCACAGAAATTGAGCCAGTAAAGAGGTACCTTAACATTAACTACAGCTCCTATTTAACTGGTGCCAACTTCTCAAAACATTTCCATGGAGGAATGGATGCAGTCTCTCTGGATCATATCAGATTTTACCCAAGATGTCTAATTATCAAGCGAGCTTGCATTGTTGTGTCTGACATTGCTTTAGCAAACCTATACATTGAAGCAATACAAATTTTAGTGACACCTGATTGGTGTCATTACTGCCAATGTGAATAAAGATCCTAAGCATTCTCATGTAACACTCAACATGTGTGCGCAGGCAGCCGTATGCTACATGTGTGTGTTACATGAGAGTGCTTAGGATTGTTATTCACGTTATTCACTGCTAATGCTGCTCGTGATTACAGAATTTCTAGATTTGTTCTGTTTCCTGGTTTTGAGGGCACTGACTCCCAGCATACCTTACGCATTAGCCGAATTTGCTCTACGTCACTTTGGGGATACCCGAATTACAGCCACACAGCCAACCATAAACACCTTTTTTCTCAGCAATATACTCATCTTTGGAGATGGCTGTTATTTTCATCTGTGTTTACCTTTCTGTTTACATCTGTGGCAATTTTCAAATGGTTGTGGGGCAGAAAAAAGTCAAATCTGATTGGCTGTTGTCACCCATGTTGCCCCCCCCCCTTCTTCTTCTCTATGGAGTATTAAGTGGTTTTCATCCGTTGTGTTGCATTACCGGCAACAATTTCTTTATTGTGTCCTGCAACCTCATTATGTGTGATAAAGTAAATAAGCTAACAGCAGATTGCCGTAATCGACTTCAAAATTCTCATGCTTATTTATTGTGATCACGTAATTACCCAGACCTACATAGGAATACAACAAACTGATTGAAATACTCTCAAATTGGGGGTAAAAGGGGTTAATAATCCAATCATTCAGTTTAAGATAATACAGGTTTAATCCCGTAGATAATAGATCCATAACATGTTTTTTTTTCTCTCCAAATTTTGATTATCAAGATAGAATATATCTGAAGTCTCATCATACCAGGTTATACTGTTTTACCGGGTTTCAAATATAGTGAACCTGTGTATTTTAGCCTCATTTGTTTTGTTTTTATCTGAAGAGTATATTTGCTTCTGTACATTCTGCATGTCTTTGTGAGTATTTGTGCTACTGTTGCCTTCCCTACATCTTAAATCACATAATGTCTTTGGAACAGCATTTGTAAAGTTGTCTTTACCACATTTGGAATGCGTACATGAATTGATTTGCTGACATGTGGTTCTCTTTATGTGTGTAATCAAGAGACAGAAGAGGTATCTAATGAACTTTCCCAAGCAAAGTTGATTTTTTTGGTTGTCGGGCAAAACAAAGTAGCCCCATGAAAATGTAAGGTCTCTTTCAACAGCTTTTATGTTGACTCCTACTGGATTTTAATAGATTCTGACTGAGTATGTTCCTCAAAAAACAATAGGGTCTTGATAAATACACATTGCTTGGGTGCATTCCTCAGTCTTTGTGAACACTTAATCAACAGTAATTCTGTTGATTAAATGTTCAAAATATTTTTTTGTATTTGTCCCCCTGCTAGTCTATCTGCCAGAGCTTACATGTAGGGGCAGATTTCTTTTTCAACTTATGTGACTGAGAAGTGAGCTACTGTGTGTGAACAAGCTCTGACGCCGTGCTTACGAATCAGGCTGTTGCCAAAGGGGTTCTGGAGTTCCCCACCATTAAGCATTCGGTCTTTGAGGTGACTGTTTTTTAAGTACAGCTGTTGGCTTGCAACCCGGACATGAAAGGCCACCAGGACCTAAAGAACAAAAAATAAATAATTAATTCGACCTATTCTGTATAGTATTCAGTCTTTTGATTGTGAAAAACAACACTGCTGCCTCAGCATGCCCGTGCTTCAGGCTGCATCCCTGACACACCTGGCTGAGTCAGCTGAGTCAGGACATGCATGGCTGGTGTAATATGGGTGTGTGCATCATCCTTTAGGAGAGTTAGGGATGAATATGGTATTGAAAGGATATTTTTCTGTTTGCTTCCCTGCCCCTTCTTCGTCTTTCTCCCCCCCCTGCACCCTGTTGTGTTTTTCCCCTTCTTATGCTGAAATAGCTGTATGTTTTTCATAGCTCTATGAGCAAAAACAGTCCCACCACTCTAGGTTTTTGTCGTCACACCCCCACATTAGTCACAGGAAGATGTTATTTTTTCCCTCCATGAATAATAAATGAGTGTATTCTACTTATTTTGAAACATTTCCCATTTCCCATTTTTGATGTTTAATACGTACTTTCAACATTGAAGCTGTCTTTTTTTAATCTTCTCTTTAAAACTGAAGCTAAAATCGGGCCCGAAAACCCACCCAGAGCCCAACAAGCGAACACAGACTTGAACGACTTGAGAATTATTTACGTCTGAAGACCTTGATGAGTGGTTGATAAGACTAGTAACAGCATTAGTAAGGGTTTTGTACATTAAAGATAAGTTTTCTGTTGTGTCTAGTTAATTTTGACAATTTTTAGACCTGATTGTATGTGTTTCCAGTCTCTGTAAGTAGTTCAGCAATAATCACAACCATGAGCCCTTACAGTAGGGGTCACTCTGTCCTCTCACGTCAGTTAAGATTAACTTAAGGGTCACTTGGCCTGAACAGAAATCAAAAGTAAAATAAATAGCAATAGGGGGGTATATAGAGTTTGAAGAAAAATAAAAAAGGCAAATATAATTAATTCAATTTGATATTTTAGTGTTTTGTTAAACTTTAATTCAAATCATGAATAAATATTTAACAAAAAAAAAAAATTGGCATGTAAAGCAAGATGGGAACACTTGGTCTAGTCTAAATTAGGAATGTGGTGTAAACTGGTGAAGTGTGGCAGAATGACTTGAAGTGCAACTGAGCATTAGATGACATCATACAGATATATCACTCCAGTGTCTCATACTAGAGACCTAAATGTTCTGCTCCTTGTTTCTTCCCTTCAAACTGGAACAGCTAATCGTGACATGAATCCTTAGGAGCTCCCAGAATTCCAGTGCAACCTCTGCTCAACTTGAATCATTTTGCCAGCGTTTTGTTTTCTCTTGTTTTTTGCCCATTGTGTTCAGTGTAGGAAATGTAGGAGATGTTTGTCTTTTCAGTTGGGTTCCGTCGTCTTTTGTGTGTCTTGTCTGAAACAGCATGTCAGCCAGGCGGGGCAGCTCAATGTGTGTGTGAGTGTGTTTGTGCTGAATAAACGTAAAAAGTGGTACGGCTGCCTGCGCACACACACACACACACACACACACAAACAACAGCCTTTGGCCTAATGGGAGCTGACACTCTGACAGGCTCTCTGAGCTCTTTATCTGGGTCTCCTGCCTCAGATTTTTTTTTGTGTTTGTCTGTGCGTGTGTGGGAATTTGTGTGTGGGTGCCCCTTTTTAACTAGCTTTGCTTGCGTGTGTGTGTGTGTGCGTGTCTGCGTGTGTGTGTACGTGTGTGACCCCAGCGGTGGTAGTCACCAGGCCCCTAGAGAGTTCTTTAATCTCCTAAGAGAGTTAGTCTCATTTACATTGAAATGGGAGAGTGGCAGGGCCTCTTTATGGTCTGTTTGCTTTTTCTCTATAGAAAAGACTCCTCCTCTCCTTCTCGCACACAAGTGCATCCATATATACACACATACACACACACACACACACACAAATTCAGACTCACACTCATGCATGGGAATTTGCTTCAGCTCATACAGTTTGTTTTTTAAACTGTAGTGCTCTTTACACCCTTGTTAAAGGCAGGAATTTTGTGTGTGTGTGTTTATTTATATGTGAGTGGATGCATGAGTTTTGATTGTGCTATTGGATTGGGTCATTGTGGTTACGGGCCATGTGGTTGTTAGCTTGGTTGTTAGTTCTCTTAATGACTGCTAAACAGAGCTGATTTGATGTTCACCAGGTTCCCATCAACCAGCCAGTCCCACACTCCAGAGTTTAGAGGGAGGGAGGGGGGGTCTAAATCTGAACATGTGTCTATGGCTGCTTAAGGCACAGGGTTTCTAAAGTAGGTGGTGGTTTCTCAGAGAGAGCCCAGGTCTAATTATAGCAAGCAGCAAGTAGGGGGAAGGAACACTTCGATGATCCATAAAATCATTATTATTCTGTCAAGGAGATATCGTGCGGAGCAGGGCAGCATTTGTCCCTCTTCCTTTTCGCTAATGTCTTTTCCTCTCATACAGAATACACTCTGCCCTTGTTGCAAACTTTATGCTTTAGTGTTTTTCTCACTATCTCGCTTCTTATCTTTCTATAAGGGTGCTCTATAAAAAAAGACCAGATTGCATTGTTTGAAGTCAAGTGGTCGGGGTAGAGCAGACAGAGCTGATGTTTTCCACCTGTCTCACTCTCTGTTCTCTAATTTCTGCCGTGAGAAATGATCACTTACACCAGCCGGTCCACTCCGCAGCCACAGCTCTGCAGCTTCAGAGTACATAGCAATGTTTCTGTTAAAGATTACAGAGAAATGCATGGCTGGATCTGTATTTATATCTGCTCTTGATATGAGTTACACATGTGTCAATTACACCTCCTGCGTCTATGATGTATTTCCCCTCCATGAACAGACACTTAAAGAAGTGCACCAAAAAGTAATTTGCTAAACATAAATACACAAAGCCGATGTTTGTTTATATGAATCAGGTTAGTGTCAAGCAAGAGGTAAAACACTAATGAGAAGTAAGCTATTTAGTTCTGTAGCTTCAGGTGGTGTTGGTGATCGGCTTTATTGTTCAGGAAAACATCAAACAAATTCTATAGTGACTTTTTAATAGACATAGAGAAATCTTAAAAACGTCAGTAAGGGAATAACAATAAAAAAAAAAGTCCTTTTTGATGTTGACATGAAAAATATAACATTTTAAAGATGAAAAAAAGAATTCTCTCTAATATTCTGTAATGGATTTTTTTACAAGGCACATTTAGTCTTTTTATGAATGGGACACTGCCCAGCACAGGAATGCTCTTGCAGCTCTTAGTGGGGTTTTTAAAGGATTGTACAATTATTTTAAGGTACTGGTATACATGCTGTAGCTGCACACTACTTCAATTTCCTGCCTTGGATGACTCAGACTGTGTGTATGTGTGTCTAGTGAGTCCAGTCACCGCAGCAAGAGCAACCCACTTTCTGCCTCCCTTTGATGAGATCCAGATGGAAACTTTCAGTGGATTGCCCATTCTGGTAACCATTATAGTTCCTGAAATGTTTCCAAAATCTTTTCCTTTCTAATCGTAAAGTGTATTCTGACTTTGGTCAGTTTTATTCTGCAATATACCGTGTTGTTAACTCAAAAACACTTAAACTCTTAAGGTTATTTGATTCCTTCAGCAGGCTTGGATTAATAGGCAAATCCAAACTGTATTCACTTAAATTATCAGAGAAAGAGAGATAATGTTGTTTGTCCAGACTTTCTCCTAGATGCCTCATTTGAACCACCACAAACCAGATCAAAAGCAGTGCATTATGTCAAATCTTTGTTTCTAGGAAACTTTTTCCACAATCTAAATATGCATTGAAGTATTTAACCCACACAGGGTTCAATCTTAACATGCAAACAGAGCAAAACAGAATTTGAGTAGTGGCAAACAGACGCAACATCCTCCCAGGAACAGGGCTTTCAAGTTAAGCCAAGTGGTGTTCCACTCATCCAGCCCATCAGCTCTCCTCTGGGTAGGAGAAACAGATCCAGGGTCAACTTGTTATTTACAAAAGCCTATATTCAACACTGAGTCAAGATGCTGCCTGAACAGTGTGGTGACAGATTTCTTCCTATTTTCCAGGTTGGGTTTTATTGTGTTTGACTTCCCTGCTACAACAGTCTCACAAGAAAACCAAATACCTCAAATCCACAGGATAAGATAAAGGTATTCTCTTTAAGTGTGTATATTTACTTAAAGCAGGACCATGAGATACAGGTAATCAAATAAGGCAGACTCTGAAAAGGATAATATTGAGTTGCTCCAGGTTGATAAAAAATTGTGACAGTACAAAAAGATCAATCTTGTGATGCTATACAAGTAAAAAAATCTGCTTATGTATTACAGTTTTACAGAAATTCTAAATATAAATATTCTTTATTTTTCATAGAGAATTCATCATATTTTGGCCCTATCCATCCATCCTAGATAAGGATTAAGTCATTCCTAGGCCAAACTGACGCATAGTAGCTATGCTTTGCAACAAGATGTTTGTGATAATTTTATCTGCTCATTTTTTAATTTAATTTTATCAAAACCTCTGCTATTCTAAAATATGTGAAGTTAACATCTCTTATCAGACACCCAACCACATCAGCTGAGTTATTACCTTATCTGCACACGTGAAACAAATTTGAGCCGAGTGAATTTGCTAACAAAAATACTTTTTCTGTTTATAATTGTGTACCCGCATGGCTACTGAATAACTATATAACTAAGTTGTGACTTGAGTGTGATATATTCTGGATCACTCACAGTGCAAAGTTTATTTACTTAAGCAAAAAATGATGATATTGTGAAAAAGGAGACAAATAGTTGCCTACGGATGCATGTATCGGTGGCTATAGTGTAAAGCGCTTTGAGTGGTCAGTTGGATTAGAAATGCGCCATATAAGTGAAGTCCATTAAAATATACCTGATCTGTGCATGATTGTTAGTCATCAAGTTTTGAAATAAATCTCAATGAGTGTATTCCTGTGTGCCTGTGTATGTTTGGAAATTATTTGTGTGGCTCAGTGACCTAAGGAGAATAGATTTGTGTTTGCATAGAATACACTAATGCTAAAAAAGGCATACAGCTGAGGATGTGTGCAATTAAATTAGGAATACACCTGTCTCTTTTCTAAATTGACTAAAATGAATAGAGAATTGGATAACGGAACATTGCAATTCCTGCAGAATCTCAGATAACCTTCAACAGATAAAATAAGATGTACAAACTATTTTATGAGATAACCCGTTCAATTACTATTGGACACCATTTGCCCCTAAGCATTGGCTCAATTTGACCATCCAGCTCAATAACAATAAGGTTTTGTCTGCAACATTCCTCTGTGATTTCAGAATGTTACATGATTATATAGTTGTCACAGATTTGTTTGCTACACATCCATTATGTGAATCTCTTATCTCATATCAAAAAGGTGCTCTGTTGGTATCTGGTAAATTTTGTCAGTTTTGGAGGTTAGAGTGCAGTTAACTCATTGTCAATTTTGGGGAACCAGTTTGATATGCCAACTTTTTACCCTGGTGCGTCGAGGAAGTCAGCAACAATACTCAGGTGAGGTTGAACAGTAAGTTAAATCTCCTTTCTTTCACATTATAATGCTTAGTTTTATGGTTGTCTTCACCTTGTCTAGGTGCCTGAATGCAGCCATTTTCTGACATTACATTAATTGCTTAGTTTTTTAATACACATTTCATAGGTTTGCCTAATAAAGTGGTCTGTGTGTCATAGACAAACATAAAAAAACATGATTTTTATTTTTTGCTCCCTCCTCTTTTTAAGTCGGTGTTTATGCATAACTCCAGCCCTGTTTAACCTCTCCCTTCATTTTACTGCCTACTAAAAACTCCTGCTGCAAATTTTGTTCAAACCACTTTACAGTGGTGACCTCGGATGTAAGCAGGCGGCCAGGCGGGCAGCACAGTTGAGTTATTGCGTAAATTTGTGTATACTTTTTCTGACTTCAGCCTTATTGAATAATTCACTGGTCGGTCTATATGTGGGAAGATGGCTGCCGGGTTCTGTATTTTTAGCTCCTTCTGGATGTATATAAGGCTCTTTATGCAATCATAATGTTTATTGGTGCCTTATGCTGTCGAATCTAACTCATGAAGAGCAGATATGGACAAGGGAAGTCTTTATCCATCACTTGTAGCAGACTTGTGCAAATACCCATGCAGATTGGACAATTTATCAGCCTAATATATATTGTATATGTGAAAGGACTACCTACTGTGCCTTTTTAGTAAGCTGGAGCTGCATGTCAACTTTGTCTCTATTGATCAAATTTCAAGAAATGCTTGAATCACTGTCATTTATCTCATGCTAAACATACATCAGTAATGTCACACCTCGGGCCTGTCCTGCACTTACGAGATTGTGTGATCTGCCAGCATGTGCCGAACAGCCTAAATGGAGGCCGTGAAAGAGTTATTAGTAAACACATTTATCTTCCTGATGCTCGCGCTTTGCTCTCCAGTCGACATGCTCCGGCAGCCTGCAGTTTCTTATCTGAGGCTGAATAGAAGTCGTGGTGACAACCACAATTAAGCGCGACAGCACAGGATGGGAGAGGGTCACACAAATTGTAATTACTTAGTCACTGCAGTGAGGCCAACACCAAAGCAGCTCATAGATGCTCACGGCTGAGACTTATAAAAAGTGTTGTTCATTGGAGGTTTACATCTATTAAAGTTGCTCACAAAACTGTACTGCTTAATTACAAAGATGAACATAACTATCAATTAAGATTAAATTAATCAACAATGGATACTGACACAAAAGCATATTGAAAAGCTCATATTAATGCCCTATCCTATTTGATTGGGGAATAAAAAAAAAATTGCCCTTAAACAACATGAATAACAACAAAAAAAACATAAAAAAAGATCAATAACATGTGTTTTCTAGCTGAGGAAAACATTAAGACACCATTGGCCCATGATGTGGTTGAAATAATTACTAGTTTTTTTCTTTCATTCTCTAACATAATTCTAATCAAGCTTTGACCCACTTCTTACTTTGCCTTTTTGTTGCAAGTACAGTTCATTTTGTGTCACCTCACAACAAAGGATCAAAATAATTTTAAATTCGCCAAGAGTTTCTATTTCTTTATTCACAGACTGTCTTTAGTGAATTTATTGGTATGGTTTGGTACACAATCATTTTGCATGGTCCATTTTTATTTTTTTTTACTATACGATCTTATATTTACTGTGTTCTTACACAGTTACATAAAAGCATTTCCAGTCTATGATATGTGAACCACAGTGTTTCACAGACCTGCACTTTCACAATATAGCATGATCCTACTGTAAATCCAATGATGTGATTTTGATTTTGAAGACCTCTTGCAGCATCTTGGAGTATGCTCTTAGGAAAAACATGCCTTTTATAGCCCTTTTCTACAATTTTATTTTTGGTTTTAATTTTTTATTTAAATTACTTTGAATTCTCGGTATTGTATAAATAAAAAGGCTGTAATAAAGGTGTCCAACTTTTTTTTCCATAACTATAAAATAGGAACAAATATTGTAAACGTTGTACCTTGATAAATCTACACATTTTTAAATATAAAATTACATCAAATTACAAAACAGAGTTCGTACCCACTCTGTGACGCTTCATACCTACTTCCCCATCATTGTTGGCTGTTTGGCTGTGAAGGCGACCTATTGAAAGTTATCCGCAGAGTGAGTTATTATTTCTGCATGAGTCTGGCCAGCCCCCCTCAGAGGTAACACAACAGTACTGACTTAAAAGTTCTTTGAAAACAAACCTGAACATCTCACGTTTATTCATCCCACAGGCACAGGTGTCATTTCTTGGGGCTGCTTTATATAGATGAGCCCAGTCTTTTTTATTTTACCACTTTGGATACACAGGCTCTTAGTACTGCTCACACTGAGTTATGTTGAGATGCTTTAGTGTGTGCATGTGTGTGATAAGTTATCGAGCAATCCTTCTTTGTATTGTGATTGAACTGTTCTTTCCCAGTTTTCTCTGTTTCACCAGCCCTCGTGATCCCTTCCTGTTGTTTATATTTGTTTGAAATCCGCAGCATTTAGATTTTTTTCTTCAATAAGAAACAAATCTGGGCTTCTCTGACATATCTCAAACGCACATAAGTCTGAAGGCAGAAAGACATTGAAGGGAAAGGGAACACATTTCACAGAGTTTGTGACTTGTTTTGTGCGTGCATGTTTTCCTCTGAGCCAAATACATTATCTGGGATATTTACACCAGGACCTGACTGATAACATAATTAAGGTCGTGTTGTGATCTGTGGCGGCTGTTTTCCAGCTGCACACTAACACGAGCCAGTAAACAAAGCCATGGCTCATGAGTCCAGCGAGTGACGCGACATATATTCAGCCCAGCTACACTTACACAAGCAGGAGATTTAAATGAGTCATGACAGTGCCTATGAGATGAAAGCACAGTTTTACTAAAACTTGACAAGAACTAACTGATGGAAATGTTTATTCAACATCACACACACCCTTTTTATAGCCGGCTAAACAAAGCAGCCAAGAAGGTTATTTTTTCATTACAGTTAGTATGAAATAAGTAATAATTAGTCCTTTGTGCATGTTTCATCTAAGTAAGATTTTCTCTTCCAAAAACTTTATCATCAAGCCTTCTGTGGACATTTTAACTAAGATTTTCCTTTCTGAAAGATTTTATGACAATTATGAATGTTGATCTTCATGTAAAAGACCAAAGTTGAGAAAAGGTTAAGACTTCTGATACCAGGTTTCAAAACAAAACTCTCTACAATTATTTTAACAACGTAGTTTATGATAATTTCTTTAAACAGTTTATCTTTTTAGGGTGAACTTATACAAAACCTTAACAATTAAAAAATAATAGAGACTGGCTTCTCCTAAATGCAGCTTTCAGAGGATTAGTTCGTGACCTTAATAATTAAAATAGGGGGTTAATTACAGATGAATATAAAAAAAAATCTTAATGTTTACATTTATCCACACCAACCAAATGATATTTATGAACAGTATACAGATGTCTCTAATTTTTAAAGACACCGCAAGCTTTCTGTTTCTATCAGCATGGCTGTAGTATGCAATTCTTTATTCTTGGTAAATTTTTAGAGCCATTATTAAGCATAGGATTTCAGCTGAATTATGGTGGGAGTCATATTAGGGTAAGTTTTTTATGGCTAGATGAGATAAAGAATAACTTGTTCGTCTGCTTTGACAAGAAGAATGTGTGCATGAGTCAAAGCATTGTTTTTGTCCAAAGAACATCGTACAAAACATGGTGCTGGTTGCATCATGCTGTGGGGCTCTGTCACTGTCATTGGTACTAGTGGATTTCACAGATATAATAAAATATTAAAGAAAAATGACTTTCTCTAAACTGTTCAACTTTAACCAGAAAACACAATCTTAACATAATCTAATACAGTGAAGAAATATAAAAAAAACTCCAACAAAGACACTATTATTTTTTTGTTAAAGTTGCTTAAACATAGTGTAATATGCTTTTAAAGAAGCTTAATAAACGATTTGAAAGTGCAAACATGATTAAATGCAGGTCATAACACGCACATACTTAGCCTGAGCTTGTCTAGAGAGTTTAGAGGGAAGTTGTTTGTCAAAGTAGTCAATGAAAGCAGGTTTTACAAAGATCCTATTTAATCCAATCACCACCATGCATATGCTGCAAATGGAAATGTTTTTTTCTGTTTTACTGTTTTACTGTTTTCATGAGGACTTTAAGCCACACTGAAAATGAAAACATTTTTTGTTTTTCTTTCATAAAACCATTTCACTGGGCGGTAGTATAACCAAACGCCTGGTTATAAGTATGTTTTGTCCTTGGTTGTATCATCCTTTGTTGTAAATAAACTGCCAGCTTATATCTAAAGGCTTTGATCCCAGCTCTAACAACGCAAAGTTACCTCTCGTGAATCTAGAACTGGTTCAGTAGCTTATATTCTTATTCCTAACGACATAATACTGATAATAAATGCATTGCTCTAAAACTGGATTGATGCCAAAGAACCGGTTAGTTTAAATGAACTCCACTGATTCAGCCTAGAAACCCAGTCAAATGTCCAATTAGAATTATGCAAGAGCTTGTACACAGCATTGAAAAATATGGAGTCAAGTTGAATCTTGCTAAGCTGGAATTTAGGTGATGAGTTATGAAAATGTCCCTCAAAAACTCTTCTGATCGGAGTAGCTGAAAGTAAAGTGCTAGCTTGAATTATTTGAAAATTATTGTGTAAATTCTGTTAATAGTTCTAACATTCGACTCAGTAAAACAAACAATCAAACAAACCAGTAAACATAGAAGAAAATATAATTAACATTATTATTCAACTTGATTTATGATCGTCATAGTTCAGGTTTTGGTTACTATTTGGGTTGTGTTTTGATCATTTTTTTGTTGTTTGTTCATGGTAAAAAGGTTTTATTTTATTTATTACTCCTTCGGCACTTTAACCTCATTTCAATTTACGGACTGTTGCTATGACCGTTTTCCTGTCATTTTAATTATTAACAAAACATGCTGCTCTACATCTCAGGGAAATGGAAATGTATGTGACTGTGCTCATATGTGGGAGGTGTGGGGAAGGATGTATGTGTCTTTGCTTAAGCATATGGATAGAAGTATTTAAATCCCTGAGAGATTTTGCTGCAAACTACTGTAATAACAGCTGATGACAATATTTTAGTTTCCTATTCATTGTAGTTTATCATTCAGCCATTTGACTTAGGTGATTTGGACCATGTAAAAGTTGCAGAGTACTGGAGAATGAGGCTTGGATTTGAAGACCCCTACCATAGATAATGAACATTTGGTCATGATTAGGGAGCATTTGTAGATAGAAGGGACGATTTCTAAAAGTTTTCAAGGTACAAACACAAAACTTTTAAAAACACTTCTTATCCTTATTTTCTTTGTTGTGCAACCAATGTTTGATTGATGAAACTACAGAGGAGCGATTCATTGTGCCCCTGGAGTCTCCTAGCCAGGTCTTTGTATTCATGTTCTGTATATGCACTAGTGTGGGTAAGTTACATTTTTTTATGCCTGAAAGACTTGGAGATACAACATAGCATTCAAACTAGCCAAAACATCCCCAGTAAGACTTTGAGCTGGCTCTCTATAAAAAGTGGTTTGACAAAGGCAATATTTAAACAATACAGTTTAGCAGCTGGTGACTTAATTAAAGTGTGGAAACTCTTCTATTTAATTTGCTGTAAAACATGTATTCAATTTCGATATTCTCATATATACCTAGTATGTGTTCTGACATGAAATTGCTTGTGGAGATCTTTTAGGCATTTAAATCTGATTATTTACATTTGATCTAAAAACTATCTGTAAGTACAGCTAAGATATTCCTCCATCTAAATCTTGGAAACATTCTACTCTCAGTTCTGTCAATTAAGCGGGTGGATAGCTCCATTGGAATGTCACCAGACTTCCAATCCAAAAGTCATGGGTTTGAATCCAGCCCAGGGCAAAATACACCACAACATCCAGTGTGGCTGCCTCGGTGTGGTTTACACCAAAAACAATTTCCTACGGGATCAATAAATATTCTGTGGAGCACTGACAAGATTTGCCGGGGGTGTGAAGGGATGTGGTTCACATCAGGCCCAGGACAGGCACCAGCCTAATATTGGCCTGCGTCTCTGTAAAAAGAAAAAACAAAACAAAAAAAAAGTCTGATAGAGCAGGGATAATCCATAGAGGCAGTCAGGCCACCAGTATGTGAGGAGGGAAAGATGATTGGTTTATTTCGATTAAGACCCGCCCCAAACCTCCGTATCAACCATGCAGGTATGGACGTGTGGCGTGTGTCTGTTGATGGCAGCTAGCGCAACAAGCGAGCCGTGCAAGAAGTGAGGAGAAGCGACTCGAGTCTCCCGACAAGGTAAAAGGGACAGAGGGAGACAAAAAGAGAAAGGCGTTGGAGGAGGATGTTGAAAAATGCAAAAAAGTAACAGATTTATTTATTCAGTCCCCCCTTGTTGCCATTAAAATAAAGATTACAAGTAAGTTATAAAAACAACTACACAAAATGCTGGTACAAGTATTATTTTTATATTATTTTAAGGTTAAATATATATTTTTTAATTTTAATAATATATTTGTACCTTTTTTTGTTTAAAGTTTACACAAAGAGCCCTTTAGGAACTTGAGGCTGCACACATTCAGTTTAATTTGTAAATATGGAGCCTATATAGGTTTAGCCTTTAAATTAAGATAAGGACTGGGAAGTTAAAATCACTGATTTACATGGCACTTTATTATTATTATTAATAATTACTTTTTAAATTATTTATTTGTCCAGCTAATCGGATATAATCTTATCATTATCATGTATAGGAGTACAAGGCCATATCAGTGAAACAGAGGCTAAATTATCTTTCTGTATGAAATACAGTTTATGGGAAAATTATGAGCATATGTTTTTCTATTCAAAGGTGGTGATGTTGATGACACCAGTCCTGCTGGTACTTCAGGAGAAGTAGAGCGTTTGGGAAAAGTTACAAAAACATTTCTACAGTACAGCAACAACACATGAACACTACCAGACGCTAGCATAGACATAAATGGCTCTCAACTGTAATAATAGCTTTCTTGGCGTTATAGTGTTTAAGTGATTAAGTTATTAAGTGATTATGTTGTTAAATATTTCTGTCTGTTGTTGATTTTCTGTTATGTATCCCAGATCAAACATGAACATTTAGTGAACATTTAGTCAACATGAACATTTAATACATGTAGTCCAACCTTGGATTTACTGTAGGTTGGGGTTCATTAGTATTAGGAGTATGGATAATGTGCCAATGAGGCAGTTGAGTTTTTACATGATTTGACTATGTAAAGCTCTAACTTAGACACTTAGTATTGTGTAAAATCTTTAATATCTTAGTACTATTGCAGTAACAGCAGTAAAGTTGCTGTATTTTACAACCTCAGAACTTACAGTAGATCTAGTAGGTGGCCTTTTATTTGGAATTTGCTATAAGTGTGTGTGCGCACACGCCAAATACGTTTTGCTTGTGCCCATGAATTTAGGTGTGGGTGTGAACATGTATGTGTGGGAACATGCATGCGATGCATGCCCAGGGTAGCCTGGTTACATGACTGACTCCTGGCCTGAAAAAATCTCCCAGTCTGGCCCTGGGTCACATCAAGACCCACACATAGATTTTGATTGTCGTAAAAACTATGTAAACACATATGTTCAAATTTCATTTAGTGGTGTTTTTTTATAAGAATATAATTGAGCTTATTTGAAGAATAAAATTTCACAGGTTTGAATTTACTAAAATATTAATACAGTTGCATTACATACAATGAGAAGCTTCTCAATTGCATAACAATCTGGGCAGTTAATCACACCATGAAATAACTTAACATCAGTTAGCTCAGGTTGCAAATTTACATCACGTTACTAACACAGACATCCCTCATCAGAGCCAAATGGTAAATCCCTGATTAAATTGGATCTGACTGTAAATACTGCACAGGTTCAAAACATTTCAATAATGGACAAATATCCTGATTGTTTAGTAAGAAAGATTACGTTTAGTAATAGAAATAAATGTAATACAATTATATAAGTATGAATATTATCAAAAAAACTAATTACATAATCTGTCACTTTTACAGTATTTTTTGCCACCATTGTTTTTCTTTATTCATTTATTGCTTTTTTTTTTATCACAATGGCTAAAGTTTTTCACACCTATGCACTTAAGATCTTCTAAAATCAAAATTTTCTAACAGGATACAGCTTTGTTTTCTCTTAAGACAGTTTATACATTTTGGGTCATAAAGCCTTGGTACTAAGATGATCACTGGGAAAAAAAGTTGACTTTGTGTCTTTCTAACCATTTTGGTGTTTATTTGACCATCTGTTTTGGATGGACAAGACGACTTATTGATGATCCATTGTCAATTTTAGAGTAGATAATCCCACACTTTTATTGACACTGCACATTT
>JAVLVB010000557.1:916420-965116 GCA_032876305.1 Orestias chungarensis | reverse complement strand
GTTAATTATTATCAGTGGCGGTGCCTGACAAGTATCTTTGGGGGGGGGGGGGGGGGAAACAGTAGATGGCAAGATAATGCATGAATTGTAAAAACTGTGCTGTATTTTTGATTAGCTATATCAAGTTTATAGCAATGGTCTCAAATACACTGAAACACTTCCACCATGACCAACTATTTACAATTCAACATTTGGAGAATACAACATAACATAACACAACAAATCCGTGACAGTTAGTTTTTTCCGCCCCTGATTATTATGTCCCCTTACGTCTCTGGTATAAGTGCTGCTGCAATCTATGGAAACGGAGCTTCGCCCTTTACAACAGTGCAATCAAGAATGTGATTAAAAGCACTGAAATATTGGCAAAACAGGATTAATCTCAGACAGTTTCACAGCTTTTATAGTTTAAATGTCATTAACCATGACTCCAAACTTCGCAAAAATGTATTGGTAGAGTGGATTTTAAATGAGTGCCACCAATCCTGAACTCCGACTGCAGGAGAAAGGAAAGGGCAGTTTACAATTAGCTTTTTAAAGACATATTGTAGTCCAGTTCATAATTGGTAATCTCAAATTGTGAATTCAAACCAGTTTTTATCCAGAAGACGCTTGCAATAATCCACATATCTTTATTATTTATAGCAGATGGGATAAAGTAACCATGCACACACAAACACTAAGCAACCGCTACTGCAACCGTCTGCTCAATTAAAACTTTATAATCAGAAATCAACAATCCTAGAGAGTTGTGATAGTTTTACTCTTAACTCTAGAACATAAATACTCCAAAACATTCTAACTTTACTTTAAAATCTCTTTAAGAGGCTTTAATAATGGCATCTGTGCCTCCTTTAGATTTTTGGTATTGCCAATAAGGTCCGGGGATTTTATCATTGTACATAGATTTCCATCTCCTTTTGTCTGATTTGTTCCTTCTTACTGCAGCAGAAAAGCAAAAAGAAGAAAAACAAGAATATCCCAGACCTCTTTGGACCTCTTTTATTGTTTGGTAGCTAGATATATATAAAAAAAAACTGGTCATGAGTTAAAACATACAACGTACTGTTGCAGCAAAATCACATCAGACACGTTTGACAGAAATAAATCTGTCAATAAACAGACATTCAGTATCAGGCGTTAACACACTTATTACTGAAACGGGCCTCTTCAAAATATACTTATTCCACTAAAAAACAGGCAACTGATTCATTATTGTGTATTAGTAATTGTTGTTAATCATTATTAATTATCAATTAAACAAATAATAATAAATAAAAATAAAGAAGTCACATTTATTCCAAGGTAATAGAATTATTCAGTTTTGGTTAAAAAAATTATTACATTGAAATAAAAGAAAGTTGATGTTTTTGTGAATTTTTGCATTAATTAATTAATTAATTAATTAATGCAATAAATTGCTTATTTGCTGGGAAATTTTTTGATCTTTTTTTTAAATGTTGCCTATTTTACAAGATATAATGTTTATTTATTTGGGTTGAATATTTTTCCAAAGTCAAACTTGGAAACAAAAGTTACATTTGCAGTCTAAAAATAGCTTTAAACCTTATGAATGAAGCCTTAAGTTAAGCCTCAACAATAGCATTTGTCCAGCGCATTGTCACCCAGAAGAAGTCAACTACTGGCTTTCTAAACAAAAAACAATGAGCCTGCCAATTAAAAGCGGTCTTTCTGTAGTTTTTGAAGGAGGCCCAGTGTTAGCACATCAAGTTTTGTGGGACCTGTCTACAGCTTAATTCACAGAGACTGAGGGGCTTTCATCTCTCCAGAGCCCATCACTCTAAGCTGGAAAACAGGAGCTAAGGGACTCTCAACTCAGAACCCTGGCCTGGCTTCCTCGTCCTTCAAACCCCTCCTACTCCTGCTTGTCACAGCAACCTTTCTCAAAGGGGTCTTTCTGTATTGTGTGTGCTGGACCCGGTTCCAGGTCAATGGGGAGCTCAGCGATTTAGTGCTGCAGCCGAGCGCAAACAAATAGCTCATTTGGTAAACTTCTGAAGTTGTTTTTGATATTCGATTAGACCAAAGTCATTACTGATTGAAGTATTTTGTGTTGCTGCACCAAAACCAATATGACTGCAGTCACAGAGGTGTTGGCTTTGCGTTAGATACTATTACTTCTTCAGCAGAGGTGAGCTGTAGGTCCACAAGCAAAAGTTCACACACTTCTCATTGATGCTGCAAAAACTAATTTGACAAGTCTCGACAAAATGCCACGAAATGTCTATGATAAATTAAAAGTGGTGACACTTACTGTGGCATTTTCAGAAACACAATTATACTGACCTGCACGGGAATGGCATTTAAGAAAAACAAACAAACAGATTTGCACCTACCCGAGGGTTTTTGCAACAAATCATGTTTAATAGCCAGACTAATATAACCTGTACCAAGTAAAGACCTTGTTGTATTTTCCACAATATTAGGGCTGAGTAAGTTTTTGTCCATCAGACGGTTCTCACTTTGATCTGCGCCCATGACGAGGCTGCTTGTGCATGCACAAGGTCACATCCTTGTGCGGAGTGTGTTTGGTCGTGTCCTTTACTCACCCTAAGTGGCCGCTTAGCTTCATTCAGGAGGCAGCACCGCTGTCTTCTATCCCCTGCTGTCTTTGCTCAAGCCTTTGTGTGAGCCTCAGTTGCTGATTGGGCTGTATAATGTGACTGATGTCCTCTGGGCAATCTGCTGTTGGGACAAGGACGCGCTCAGGTGATCCAGAGGCTGATTGGCGCCAGGCTAATGGAGAGGACGCCGCGACCTCTGGGGGTGCCAGGTGCCAAACCGAGCCTGTTAATTATGCATCGACACGCTTCTGAAACCAGCCTCGCTCGGCCTGCATGGTGTCTAAATACAGACACCCAGGGAAATTCACCAGTATCACAGAATGACTTGTCTGAGTATATGGGTGTATGTGTATGAGAATTTAGACCATTTGGTGTCTTGCTGAGCTATCGCTATGAGCATTGTCTGACCACCAGAAAAGAAGATTGTGCATAGGTTTGTGAAATGTCCATATTTACCTTAGTTAGGATTTCATTACTGGGCAGGATTAGCCAGCTGACCACAACATTTATTAATTAATTCTCTTCTTTCTTTGCTCCCCTTTGCACCTTTTTCCCTCCCCCTTATTCTCTTTCCAACATCTTTTGTTTTAGCTTTAGATGGTCTGCTAGATAGGCTAATTCCCCCGTTACTTTATCATCTACCATAATCAGACAGGTGTAAACAAGCTGTGTAATGCTAGGTTACACGTAGTAAAGTGTGTGCGTGTGCGTTGGACTGCATTGTTAAAGGGTCTGGCTGCCAACACTATTTTGTTTAGACAGACAAAAAGGCTTGTTTTGGATGAGGTATGCTTATTGTTCATGCTGACATTGCGTTTATGACAGAATGACTAACGAGTACACTTTTGTGTAAGTGTAAATGTGTATTAGCGTGGCACAAACAGTGTTGAAAACAAGAGGAATTAACATTTAAATTTATGGTTTAAAAAAATTCCAGGGGTAGCCGAAGAGGAACGGCTCGCTACAACTCTAAACCTTTTTTCAACATCTAGAGGAGCCAACTATCCATGTTGCTTTTTTATTACATTTTTGTCACATTACAGAGACCATTGTACCAATGATGTAAATGGTCCAACTGTACCTCTGGCCGTGTGCTGTGGTTTTATTTTCTACAAGTTTGACATCATTCTGTTCTATCTTCATCCCATCTTCTCAGTTTCTTACCCGCTTCTCACTCATAAATTGCAACATGTAAATGTTTTGTGACAGGTAAACTGTCATTGTTGTTTAACTAATGTAAAACACTTTAAATATTGCATTTTTAAAAATAACCTTAATGTTCAGGCAAAATCTAATCTGATCACCACAACTTCATCCACAGGTTCACTATGTCTCCTTCAGTTTTTCCTATAGCCTTCTTTTAATAATGGGTTTCTTCCCCGCTCTCTAAGAATAAAGGTCAAATTTAAGGAGTGTGTGACTAACATAGTTGTCCTACCAACAGATTCTCCCACCTGAAGTGTGGATCTATGCAGCTCCTCCGTTGTTACTTAGTGTGTCTTGGCCGCTTTTATGATTAGTGTTAGTTAGCTTAAAACTTAGATATTCCATGCTTTAGATGCAATTTTAAAACATTATCTAGTCTTTATCATAATCCCGTGTGATTGTGCTGTAAAATACGTTTAGGTACGTTGGATGCAATAATTCTAAATTAGTCATAGCTGTGCATCATTTTGATAGCTGAAATGTAGCAACTCTCCTTCAGTATCATCCATGTGTGGAATAAGCACCAAAGGTGTTGACATGTGAAACCTCCCTCAAAAACTATTGAATCCTTTTAACAGCAATTATTGGGTCACATTGGCTGAGTGGTGGTTTGAGGCGAATTGTTCTTTGTTCAATAATATCCTCTAACGAAACTGAAAGGACTTCAGTAAACAGCTGAATTTATACATAAGATTTATTTATTTATTTACCAAATATATGAATTCTTATGGAGACAGAATGTGGTGTATTTTATTTAGGAGCATTAGAGTAAGGGGAGCTGACTACAAAAGCACACAGAAGTGTTGAAATTTCCACATGCAGAACTCTTAAACTGTTTTACTGTTGTTTTGCTTTAGGTTTTAGGCTTACTTGTAACATTGAATTATTCTAACCTTGACTGAAGTTTTGCGGTTGTAGTTTGTACCTGCTAAAATATCAGTTGCTAAAACATACCATTACACTGTAACAATGTGCTGTGCACTCATTTTTTTTAATCTAGATCAGTTTCAAGAAATCCTTAATATTGAAAATGGAGTAAAAACACGGCATCCAAATGAAACTGCAAAAACAGACATGTTTTGATATGTGAATGTATTTGTACAATAATGTTCATGCAATAATATTTTGTGCATGATGTCCTTAGAAAGGACGCCTAAAAGGATTTGGTCTCATACTTTGCCTAAAAGGTGATTCTAGTTTTATGCAGCTCTAAATACACACACACACACAAAAAAGGAAAACATTAGAGCTTTCTATTTTAATTGCAAAGATTATCTGCTAAGTATAGTATATAAAATGCTCCTCATTTTTTGAGTTTATTCTTTTCTAATTAACGTTTTATACCTGCCTAGACAGACTAATAGTCCAACACAGAGACACACAACCATTTATATTCCATTGAAATGCAGAAAATAAAGAGACTTATTAACCTCAAATGCAGGGTTTTGGACTTTGATGGAAGCCAAAGAACCCCATGAAAACATGGGTATCCTAACAAAATGAACTCAGCTGGGAATGGAACTGTAGAGTTTATTGCAATCAGATATTATTATTAAAGATTATGCAATTTGGCAACCCCTTATGCAATTAATCAAAGGTAAGTACTGTATTGCATTTTGCACATGGTCATCCACATGAATCAAAAAACAAAATTTTAAAAGTCAAGTAGTTACCATGCAAATTTAACAAGCTAAAAGCAATGGGTATGCAAGGTACAACATATACTTTTAGGTAAATTAGCTTTAAACTATGCTGTGTGCCACATTTGTCAGGTAAGAACCAAAAACTTTCCAGTTATTCTGCACAAACTCACCAAAACTAAACTTGTGCAGATTGAAACACCATGGCCTGGGAAGAAACAAAAAAGCTGAATCCAAACATTCAGGTGTGTTTAAAAAACTTAGCCAGTTATAAAAGCAAAACAGATATACTAGCCAGGTTTGCCTAATAAAATGACCAGCACGTGTGAAAAAACATACACTTAACCAAGACAGCCCAAGAGAAAGCACAAGAGAAAAGACAAATTATTTATTACAAATGTTTATCATCACCTACCTCATTGATGTTATTGTTAAAACATTATTTTTGTATTCATCTGATATAAACAAATAATATTGATTTTGATAACTTAACATTTCTTATTTTTTACAAGCCCCAGAATAATAAGGTTTAATCTTTAATACATTTTTATTTGCAAGGTTTAGGAGACTTTCTGTGGTGTTATTGAATAAAAGTTTGTACTTTTCTATTGAGCATTCTCATTTATCCTTCTTTGCAGATTTACTGATGAGATCTGACGCGACTGATGGTGAAAACCTTCCAACCAGTTAGGGAAACATAGTAAGCTTTGCAAACTCCGATATTTGAGTTATTGTAGGAATACTGGATGCAGTTTGTGACTGCGAATAAAAAGAATAAGTTCTGAAGTCACACTGGGCAAACATTAAATGCATTACTCTTAATCTCTGTGGTGGTTCTCTGGGCTCATGTTTTTCAGCTTTCATACTTCATCTTCATTGAGATAGAAAGAGGGAAATACAATGTGATAAATGTGACAGTTTTGCACATTCGCATGCAGAACACTCTGTTAAAAAGTTTTATTGTGTGCAACGTTTTTGGTTGTTTGGCTCGGTCAGCTGACAGTGGTTTTGACAAATAATCTGTCGTGCAACTGCTTTAAACTCCGGGTCATTGTCACAGAGGGGATTTTTGTGTATTTGACGCTGTACCAAAGCTGAAACGCTTCAAAGAGCAGCTTAAATCCTTCAAATCATGGCAGAAATGAGCCATGACATACTGTAATTTTTTTAAAATCTCCCATGACTGGAAACGTTGAAACTACTCAAGATATGGCTCTGCTTGTTTTCCATGTGTTTTCACGACCTTGTCTGCCTTTAAATGTTGCCAACTGTCTCAGTAGATTACTAAAGGGCATATTTCACCCAGATATCTAATATTTCAACAGAAGCTGGAATAATGATGTTATCAGAAGATTGATGTCTAGGTTCATCCATTCATTAGGTTTAAAAAAATAATAATGATAGCTGTTGAAGCTAGATATGTACTTGTTGGCATAAAGTCAAAGCAAAAATTTTAAATCAGAAATTTTTGCTGAAATGCTGCAAACTATCGGAAGAAAATGAAATAGGCCATGAAAACTGGTCTATAGCTTTTTACTAATTTTTTTACAGCTTTTTTACTTAAATAGAAACATAGTACTAATCTCATACAGTACCTTTTGTTTTTTTGCGGTGAAATGTAAAAAATAAAAAACCCAACAAAAACCACACGAATAAGATAAGACAAAACAAAAGAGATATTTAACAGTGACATAACATTTAAAGAGTATACCTGTTCAGTTCAAAAAAATGATGCCCTGTTAATGACTAATAATTTTTTTTGTGATGTTGTATTTGACGTTGAGAAGCGTGATTGCTCTTCACCCTAATATTTCGCTCCTTCCACTGAATCTCTGACATTTTCCGGCAGGGACTCTGCCTAGGCAAAGCTAAAGTGTAAATTTTTGTTGTAAGCTAAGCATTTTTTCATCACTTCAATTTTGTTTTTGGGAATTTTTCATTTTAAGAGGACCAACGTTGCCCAAATCTCTCGGGAGTCTGCCTGACACTGTTGATAAGAATCATAATGGAGTCTTTCTTCACGACACTGTTTACTTTGATTAGGTTGTCTTTCTAAGTGAATAACACCCAGAAGACATTATGTTACCACAACTGTGCATGTATCTAGAGATGTTGTTCTTGGGGTTGAATGCTTCTCCTGAACTGTCTGGCTTGAAATATTGCCACTGACAGTCCACATTCTTTAGGATGACCTTTAAGGCAGAGCTTTGTCTTTGTCATCTTTTGCACCATTAGTAGTGCCAGCGTCTTGTATTATTAATAATACTTTGAACTGTGGACACCGGCAATTTAAAAACTTCCTGCCATTGCCTTATTGGACTTTATTGACCCATGGGCATCCAAAAAAATGTCAGTCCAATCATACATACATTCCTTCAGAGATCACAAATTAGAATGATTGTAATCCCTGTTGATATCTTATTAGTACTTTTTTGGATCCCCTTAAAGTATCCTGTGAGTAGGCAGTAAGTCTTTGCAAAAAATCACTGTTTGTCCCAAGAGAAATAAAATATGGTCCCGTAAAAAATCTTGTATTTTTGTGTAACTATTAGTATGTTGTAAATACTCATCTGGCAATCTTGCATTTATATTTCATAGGCATCCAAATTGGTAACTAGTAGGTGATAAATAAGACTCATGCAACGCACCTCTAAACAATCTATAAGCATCCCAGTACATAAATTGTAGAAACCCCTAAAAACCATGATGTAAATGTACAAGTACTCTTGTTTGTTACTAATAAACACAATTACAAGAATCCCCTGATACCATATAAGTATAACTGTTAATATCTTAAAGGTACAAGGTAAAAAACAAATCGGACCCTATGAACACACCCTTGAGTACCCTGTTAGATAACCATATGCACTAGGTACCACAGTGTATTCTTACAATCTTTAATTCTGTTACTAAATATAACATTTTTTGGGGGTCAGGAAATGTAAAAAGCATTGATCCTTGATGTCACAACATTTCTGGGCATCTATGGTATGATGTTTTTACAGAGAGCAATGAAGATTTTTCACAAAAGATTTACAAGTGACTAAAGCTTGTTGCAGCAAGAGAAAAACTATATTGCATAGTTCAATAGGGCAGAGAGAAGTAGGTTTTCGTTCAGTTTTAAGAGGATGAATTAATTAGGGATGAAAACTTGCTTTAGGAACTTAACATTGCTTCTAATACAGTGAAAGTGTAGTCCAATGTAAAAATGCTTTTAAAAATGTTTATTGATAAGGTTTGTGTATATTTTTACATGTACCGCCTTTATTTTGTGAGATTGCCATTGATGTGTACAGATGAATGACTATTTAAAAGATTGCTTGAAACCAGTAGTATACAATTTGATATATTGCTGGAGTTTTTACTGTGTTAAAGTCTGTTTCAGCATAAAGAGAAATATAGTCCACATTTAAGGTTAAGGAGATCACCATGTCCTTTGTTACTCAGTTGGTTAGTGCACCACTCTTTGGTATATTTTGTTTGATTTGGCCAAGACATTTAATAATGCGCGTATATGGTTTAGACTGAGAGCAACAGAATAAAACTGTATTTGGCATTGAACAGTATTTCATTGTTAATGGGTTTATATATATATATATATATATATATATATATATATATATATATATATATATATATATATATATATATATATATATATATATATATATAAAATGTATTTGTGTTTTTACATAATTTATTTATCTAAATTAATTTATATTACTAATATTAATTGTATATTATTTGATATTCAGTATTTTATAATTTTCCCTTTCTGAATTTTGTCAGTGGCCTGTTATTGGTTTACTTTTTGGAAAATTGTATGTTGTGTAAATGTAGTAAGTATTGGAAGCAAAATGAGACAGGGACCAATAAAAACAGGCCTCTGTCATTGTGTCCACAGCTATAGTCTTTTGATACCATCCAGCTTTCCCCTAAGGCTGGGACCAGAAACGACTACACACACTAATCCAATGTTCAGAGAACACTATGGGAAGGGCAGGGTTTCCAATATCCACAATCCAATACTCAAAAGTCAGAGAGACAGTCCAAGTCAGCAACAGGGCAGATAGGACAGATCCAGAATCTGTGAGGCAGCCATCAAGGCCCAGGTATGTAAAGCAAGGTTTAGCGCCTTAGTGAGAGTAACTAAGTATGTGGACAGAGAGCAGACAGAGACTTTTGTCAGGAGGCAGAAAATAGGTCAGGTACATGATCAGGAACATGCTACTCACATGACATGGAAGGCAAGAGACAATCTTGCTCTGAGTGATTGCAGAGCAGAGGCACAGGTTAGACCAATGAGGTAATCGGCAGATAAGGGAGGGTCTGTAACACAAACACAACATAAACTACATAAAGTATAAATAAAGTATATCAAATACACAGCAGTATCCATCCTTCCATTATGTAAACACACCTATCCATCCATTGTTGCAGGGGAGCTGGGCCTTTCTGCTGCAGCCATTGGGCAAGAGGCAGGCTGCACCCTTCAGCGATTGCAGAATCAAAACATTCAAGACACAAGATGCCATTAAAATCTAAAGAGAGGAAGAAGAGGAACAGCAGCATGAATCATATCAGGAAACAAGGAAATCATGAAAAGTAAGTCAAGTTTTTACTTGTCGAAAGTGAGGTAGAGCATATTCCGTACTGCAAATAGTAAGGCGGTTGTCCATAAAAACTTAACAGCATCTGCATAATTTCTTAAAGAAAAACAAAAAAAGACTTGATAAATAATGCAAGAGATACATTAAAGTTTACTTGGTTATCTACTTTATGTCAGGCTTTCAGTAAATAACTATAAAATATAAATCCCATATCAGGTTCATGCCTTGTATTATGAAAAAATTAAATAAAATTGCATTTGTCTAAAAATGTGATTTATCAGTAATGTAGGTAGGTGACTGGAGTGATGGAAAAAGTAAATAAAAAAAGGGAAAAAGTCTAGAATTCAAAAAAAGTATTTTTCTAGACCCCTATAAAATTATTGCAATAAAGTTGGGGTTCTCAGAAGCAAAATATGATGAAATTAAAGATGACATATGTTTTTATAACTCATAAAATGCCAAAGTCCATGAATATTTCTTTTATTGACTGTAAGTTAGCAATGAAACAGAAAGGCTTCACAGACATATGGAAAGCTGGCAGGTTGGTTGACAAGGTCGGCTTTATAAAAATTTTTTTGTTGTATATCAGGCATGTATATGCAGACTTAAGACAAGAAGAAACTATACACTAAATATCACAGCTATGCAACAAAAAGTTGCAAACCCACTCAATTTTCCCAACTAATACAGTGTCATTTTTAGTTGTAATTCAAACTGAATATGAAAAATAGACTTTTCCTACAAGGAGTCTGATGCCTCCTTGGAAGTGCAAAACATTACATCACAAAATAAAATTATCCTGCAATCAATAAAAATGTAACAAAAAAAAAGAGATTCCTATATAATATTTTAGCTTTGGAGAAATAATAGTCATTTCTGATGTGGAGTAGATTACAACGGATAATGAATGATTAATTCCCCACAATACTTTATTAAAGAAGGATTTTTTAGATTCTAATAGTTGTTCTTTCATACTGTAATAATGAAGAGGTTTGTCTCCAATTACAGTAGGTTTTGTGTAAGCTTGTACAATCAGATTCAGAAGCTGCTCCCCTGATGTTGAGAGCCAGCATCACTGGTTGAGACAGAAATATACCAAACAATCTGTTTCAGATATAAATCCCTGGAGAATGCAAGAGAATGTGCTGCTCGCTGCTGATGCACTGCTGCAGTTATGTATGAGGACATTCTGGCATGGTTTTAATTGAAATAGATTGTATATAACAATGAAATGACAATTAAAACAGTAGGGCATGTGAAGCAAACTTGCGAGGTTACATTAGAGGACAAGTCAGCACAAGGGATTTTGCAAATACTCGCCAGGTGTGCATCCCTCCCTCTCAGTTTTTCTGCTGCTTTTTCCTTACTTACACCCACTCTCTGGAGCTCTTCTTCAAAATCAGGCCAATCTCCTCCTGCCTGTGGAGATTGAGCTGCTCATCAGAGTGCGTTAATTACATCGTTCTCTAAAGAGATGACAAGTTAAGCCACTTTTTTTCCTGTTTTGGATCAAGACACGGAAACTGGCCTAAGAGCTAATACAAATAAGCCACTGGGTGAAAATCGCACCTGCAATTGGTTAGACGAAAATAACTATCTCAGTGTTTTAGTGGCTAAGACAGGAACATTAGGATTCAAAATGTGTCCCCACTCAGCACTTTACAGTTGTGGTCTTTTTTCCCATCTCCCCTATGGGCTATTCTATTACAGAGAGAACAAGTACATAATTGGAATTTAACACAGTTACAGATAGAGAAGACATATGATTGTCTCTTGGAACTTAGGGACTGTTTAAACCTCAACAATGACATGTACAACAAAGCAAACTGGCAGCACTGATCTCTTTATGAGGACAGTATTACATTAATTTTAAAGAGCCTTGTGGGTTTATTAGGGATTGAGCTTGCACTTAAATACTCAGTGCTTTACTGGCAAAGCTTCCTTATTCTTGTAGCCGTCATAGATGCTTATGTCTGTTTGCTCGTGTTTTACCTGGCAAGATGTAAAAAGGTCAATTGAATCATCTATATAATCTGTACTATATTCTATATTCTAACCTTTGACTGAGTGCTTTTAACTCATAAGGGTATGAGAGCCTTCTTTTATAAATTTTGTATTTGAATTTACATGACAGTATTTCCGATATGGTTCAATAAGGTAACAGTTCAATTAAAATTTCACTGTACAAAGTTCAATAGTTTTCCAGGTAACTGGTTTTTTAACATTTTCTGAAATTTTGACCTTTTAATTTAGTCTTTACACTGCAATATGACTTTAATGTTGCCACTAAAAGATTCAGTTAAGGGATACAATGTATCCCAAGCATATTAGTAAGCCTTTTAATAATTATTTAAAAAAAAATATTGGCATTACACTTTTCCGTGTTTCCCTATTTTTTATTCTGACAAATTATTATTATTATTATTTTTTAAATCATTAGCTTACAAATAATGTCCTAATCCAAGTCTATTAAAATAAAGTAAACCATGACCATTGAAATTCAGAGAAACCAAAGTTTAGGTTTAAAAAACCTCTAGATTGTGTTCCAACAATGATTTCGCTTGCAAGAATATATGCCTTTGGATAGTACCCCAACTTAAAATTACCTGCTGTTTACTTGATCTTAATGACAAATACTGGTATAAATTATGTGCTGTTAAAGTGGTTTTCATTCTGCTCTGTCTAATCAAAGCAAAGGCCTTCATAGACTTTTATAGAAAGGCTAATTGTAGGATCTTCCATTTCAAAAGCACTGCCAAGGAAGGTCTGTGTTTGTCCTTCCATTTTGAAGGAGATGATGAAAACAGGTGTATGCAATCAGAAAATCTGATTGCGTAGTGGTTTTCTTGATAAGTTCTGGTACTGGAAGTATAATGTGCAATGTAATTATGTGTCCTATTTTTATTGAATACCAATCAAAGGTTATTTTTCTTGATGGATAAGCTTACAATATAAAGTTTGGAGTACAAGCTCACTTTGTAAGTCAGGAAAAACTGAATACTAGAAGCTTCACAGCTAGGGGCACATTGCTGCCTTTAGATTTTTTTAGTTCAGATTCATTACTTTGAAGAGTTTTGTTTTTTTCCTCTAATAATTTTCTTTTTTTGTTTATACACTTTTTTTTTTGCAACCATTGTCTGCAAAGTGTACTTATATTTGCCGAGGGAAGAGAAATAAAACCAAACTGATAAAACCTGAAATCCTGGGTCCTTCCAACATTTCGTCAAATCCTGCAAATTTATTTTGCCTTTTACAAACAAAGATTTTCTCTACTCTCAGGTTAGAGCAAGGTAAAGCAATGATAATTGGTTTTTTTCAAAGACAGTATAAATAGCAGTAGATTTGTTGAGTTTTACACCAAATACTTCCAATGTACTCCTAGATTTCATAAAGATCAGTTTTCGTTCAAGGGGACCCGTGTCTGAATGCTCATGTCCCATTTCGCCTGACTTTTAATCCGCTGTGACAAACTTATGCCAGAAAAGACTGGAAGTGACAAGATAATATGTAAGCAAATTAAAACAAGCATGGCAGATGATTTGACTGGTGCTCTGTTGAATAGTAGTAAGTCACACCTGTGTTTGGAGTTAACCTGCATCTCTTCACTATCCTGTTATCACAGTCTGTTTCCTTTACATTAAAACTTTTGACATCAAAGTATTTAAGAAAATTACAGTATTTTATAGTTTTGTTGGCTCAGATTGCAAAACATGAGAACTGATGCAAGCACACTGACATTAGCAACATCCTTATTTACTGTTTTAGTTTTCTACTGTATTCTGTTGAAGAAATTCTGTGTGGCAATTGTTACACCAAAGTTGTTGTTTTTTTCTCCAAGATGAGCAGTGGGAATGTTTGGTCACTTCATGAAACTGTACCATTAATCAACACTATCAATACAAAAGGGAAACACACAAATTACTTCTTTTTTTTTTACTTCCAAATACGACTTTTGAACTGAGTTACAAAGGGGTGTCAACCACCCACCTTACTATTCAGGGGTCAAAATAAAAAAAATGTATGTTACCAGACCAAAAGAATATATAAGGCGTTGTGAGACTGTTTGAAAATTGTGGCAGCTGTTTCCTCTCATGAAACCCATGTCTTTGTCTTTTTACCAGTTTACTCCGTATTTAAATGTATCGTTTCTTAAAGATTACATGTATGTTAGTTGAATCTCACACAATTTGGTCATTAGGTTTCAGTTTTTTGACACCTACTCTAGAAACATAAAAATAATTTGCATTTTAGGTTTTTTTTGTTTGTTGTTTTTTAAGTATGTTGTCTCTTTCCTCTATATGTAAGGAAGTCCATCTACTTCAGCCATATTTTGTTATAGGCCGACAAATATCAATACCATCTGGATGATATTTACTGGTGTGGAGAAGATGAATGTCCTGCTCTAAATGCTTCAACCTCATTGCATCTTGGAGTATTAGTCATGTAAACAACGTCTGCTTATTAATGGTAAAAGCTTTCCTTAATGATCCACACCTCACATGAGCCCGAAATATCAAGTTCGGATATAAAGAGCAGCCATAGATCATCATAATGAATGATAAGAGGCTGGCAGGAGGCTGGGGGAGGAGAACCGTCTAGATGCTAATTCACTCTCTATTTCCCAGCTTGATTCATATGATGTTTGGTCATAATATATCAAGGGTGTATGCTTTTTCCATTAATGCAGCAAGCTTTGCCTTAACTTTCCTGATGGTGATTTGTCAGCATTACAGGGCACTTATGCACCTAAAAATGATGCAAGATTTCTTTTAGATCCAAAGTAAGAAGATGTACAGGTCACAGTATTTGCTTGCAAAAATCAAATCACAATCTGATTTCTATTTGCACGCTGAGTTATTCTGCATCCTGCAAGTGAACTCTACAAGGAATGGAAATAATTTACAACCTAATCAAATGTGTTCAAAAGAAGCAGTATGTGTCTCTTAACAAGTGTTCTGATATCAGTCTGACACAATCAGTCTCCTGAGAGAAACCATCAAAGCCTTGTTACTTTTTATCATGCTGGATGATTTTTAAGAAAATTGCCACAACTGTAAATTTGTTTCTTGTCAAAGGTTGAGTAATCAGAAGCCAGCCAGCTGTAAAAAAACAAATGCACTCCGCTACCCCCTGGCATACTAATCAGCTCAATCACAATATTGCTCATAATGTGGAGCATTTCCTTTTATGGTTCTGCTAAATGGTCAGTGTTAATGATAATTCTATAATGAATCACAAATATACCTCCGATTTGCTCTGACTGCTTCTGTCGCTTATCCAACTGAACAAACAGATTGACTTTAATGTGTCCAATCTGTGTAAGACACCAACTGGTTCATATCACATCAGTGCGGTGATGAAAGCGCCTCCGGGAGCAATGGTTAAAGGAATCACGTGTATGTACTGGAGCCTTAGCGGTGGATGTGTCTGTTGAGCCTCTTATATCAAATAATTTAATTCTTCAATTAGCTCCAAAGGTTTAGAGAATGTAATGAATGGGAAACTTAAGTGGTGTTGAGGCCATCTTTTGTCAGTTCTCTTCCTTTTAAGCTTATGCTATTGAAAGATAAATAGCCCAGATATAATTATGAGCATGTTGATGACGTGTTATCAGCCAATATTGATTTATTTTAAGAATAACCTGTCATCTTTAGGTAAACTGGTACTGACCACCTTCACAATTATATGTTTAATCAATTGTATAATAAATAAATATATAACGCTATATATATAAATAACCCAAATGCATTGTACTGTTGTGAAAATATGTTTTTAATGCCAATTATTTAAATATTATCTATTTCGCACTTTGCAACAATCTTTCAACTTGAGGAAGCATGTGGTGACAGTGAAAAGAAACAACAAATATTTAACAGAAAAAAACTGTTCCATCAGAAATTGGCTATTATGAGCTAGCAGTTGCTGTGAACGATCAAAGAAACGTGCAGCAAACAGAAAAACATAGGCTGATTTTTTTGTAATACTTAGTAAAGGCAGCAATAAGTGAATTTGTATGTTAAACTGGGAGATAAACACATATAAAAGCTGAGCAAGGCATAGTATCTATGGAAAACAACAAAATAACTTATAGAGAGATAACATTATGGTATTGACAGTAATAGCACAGCCAATAATCCTTCTTCAGGAAGATGATACAGCTAAACCCCAAAACACTGGGCCAGGTGTAGCTGCAATACAGAAAAAATAATAATAAGATAATGTCGGCAAAGATTTCTGATAATATAAACAAAGACCGTAGAAGCAAAAATGTAGTAATGAGAGGTGCTTAGTATGTCCTCTGGCAGTCAACATTTTTAAAAGCATATCCCGAAGTAATTTATGAAAATATAAACTTTTAAATCCTGCTGCTTGTTGCAGTTTGCATTACCATTTCTGCATTAAATTAAACGCCCTTTGTGTGGCATACCTGAAGAACACAAGCTGACTCACATGTACTGGAAAAAGTAGCATATAAAAACAACATTGGTTAAAACTCTTGATCACTTCAATTACGTAGGTGATCCTTTCACCACAGCAGATTGCAGCTGCCGAAACCTTTATATAAACATAATTATGTGGATTACAGATACCTAAAATAAACACCTGGTTTTAATTGCATTTCCGGTTCCATATTTAAACGACTGTTTAAATAAAAGTATTATTGATTTTTTTCAAATAATGCTTTACTTTCACATTTATTTCTTAAATGTTTATAAATAAGTCTAGAAAAATATGACACTGACAAATGAAAACATTTTCAAGACGTTTATAGATAGTATCATGTGAACTTAATGTATTTAATTAACTTAATAGAAGACAATCTTAATAACCTCACTTTATGTTGCCTGGTAGTTTGTATATTATTTTTCCAACACTTCAGTATTTTTCTGTATCAAAATTAAAACTGTTTAACACAAACACAAAACCTGTTTAAAAAAGTCCAGCTGGGCAGTATCTTTCATTCTAAATTGTTGATGTACTAATGAGCTAAACAAGAGTCCAGCTATTCTTTTGTTTGTGGTTATGTCAACTATAAATTCCTCTACTTGAACTGTTACAATAAATTAGGAGAGGTTATTTTGATTTTTTGTTTTTACTGCTTGTGTGCCAGTTTTCTGCTTGATTAAACTAAGGATACATTCACTAGCCATTTCATTCGGTACAACTCACCAGTTTGGACCTCCTTTTTTTGCCTTCACAGACTTTATTCTACATAACACAGAGTCAACAAAGTTTTATAAACATTTCATCAACCAGAACATGTCTTAATTCAACATATGGAAGCTGAGTTTGAACTCTGTTTGATCCACATTTTGTTTAAAACATTTATTTAACGTTTATCCCCAAAATTCTTTATAAAATTGAGATCTGATCATTTTAAAAAAAGAAAAAAAACATTGTGAGGTGATGTCAATGTTGCAGTTCAACTCAGTAAAGTGTGTTTATTTAGCATACAATGTGTGATGGGAAAGTTGTTGTATAAACTTGCAGGAAAGGGGTCAAACCTATTATAGAGCTACAAAGATAGCCGAGAATAATGTAAGACACTATGTCAAAAATAAATGTTTTAAATGTCTTAAAAGTTGAAAGGATGTCTCAGGGAATCTGGGTGATGGTTCCACAGGAGAGGAGCCTGTTAACGTCATGATCTGCTTCCTATTTCCCTTTGTTTATGGTGTCAGGCACAGTGATCAGAAGATGTAAACACTATAATGAGATTCTCACCAATAATACTTGTGGGCTGTGGTTTTAAACAACATGTAACAGGTGCACATCTACGTGTCTTGAACCATTGACTTACTGTGTGCTTTATTGGTGAATTTGTTTTGAGGTAACATGCAGTTGAACAGATAGACCAAACAAACTGACAAGGGTGTACAAACGGACTTGCATTACACATGTTTGCAACAGACACAATGGATCTGTGTTGAATGTCAGCTTATTTAACTTATACAAATTTAAGTAATAAAATGAATCTCAGCCTTAGCTTTTTCCCAAGAACATTTTTCTGCTTGAAATATTGAAATAACAAATCACTTTAGGTAAGCTGGAATCAGTGTAGTGTAGTTCTAATAATGTATGAATGTGGAGAGGGGTGAAACAGGTTTAGATATGGGTTCATGTTTCAAATACATTACGATTTGGTCCACTGAGTCTGGATCTTTCAGCTTGCATAATCATCATCTGTCCTGTTGGCTGGGGAGCCAAAGAGAGTGGAGGAAATTAGCGGATGTCTGCTCAGAAAATTACTTTATATGTTACTGTGGTAATTTCTCAAACAAGGCTGGTTACAAAATTTATAAAGTGGAAGTAATATGGGGAAGATAGGATGTTACTTTGCATGCAATCTGTTGCTGAGAAATTGACCAGCATGGCATGCTGGTAGCATGGAGGTTTAATTCATGTTTCTGTTCATCTTAGTATTTATCACACTCATTTGAGCCCCCAGAGTATTTTAAAATGTACAATTCCAACAAGACCTAACATTCGTACAAATGGAAAATGTATTGACACCCCTTAAAAACAATGTGAAAAATTATTTTATCCTCTTTTGCACTAAGACGATCGTAAGGTATTACATTTGATATGGCATGAAGCAAAGAAGGAAAAGTAAATGGCACGTAGAATTTTATTTGTTAAGACTTACATGCAGTTGGATCAACTGATTTATTTTATTGATTTCACAATAAAATAGTATTGTTTTAAACCGGATTAATATTCAACATGATAGATTGTTATTTTTTCCTCTAAATAAATTGGCTTCAACTTATTTTTGTATGATTCTATATTTTAAACTGTATAATTAAATTTAAGGCTGTTTATATATTTCACCCAGGTTTTCCAAAAATGTGTCCATGTCTGTATTCACGCTTACTGAAATTATGCATTTTAACAGGCTTGCAATCAATATGCAGCTTCTACAAATGATAAACTGAGTGCCACTCATGTTTTTAGCTCCTACAGAAACCAAGAGTCATGTCCGAGAAGGTTGATCACACTCAAGAGCCCAGATTTAATCAACGGGACTCACATATACTGCATTACCTAAAACATAAGAGCCACTTGACCAAGGAGTGGTCAAGATTATTGCTTTATTGGTGCCTTAAGTATGTCATTCGAGATGCAGCGCAAGTAGCCAAACTTTAAAAGCACAATGGCTCTCAGATTCCCACATGCAGAAGTGCTATCGAACATGTCGAGCTAGCCTCGGCGCCTGTGCTTGCCTTGGCACTGGCAGTATCTTGGAGCAGGGGCTATGCCTGGGGAAAACAGCAGACACAAACACAGGGACTTATGTCCTGTTGAAATACAATACTGCTACCTCTCCCCCACCGCTGAAGTCTTGCCCTTAATCTTGTGATTGGCTTTAAGTGCTGATGTGTATGTAGCTGTTTATGCTTTATGTGGACAGGATAGGCTTTAGAGGTCAAGTGTTGAAAAGGACATATTCTGCCTGTTTTTTCTATATGTGTGACTTCCAGTATGTCTCACCTGTCAAAAAGGATTTTCTATAGCTCTTGTTGTGAAATTGGGTTTTTGGAGGCCTGACAGTATGCTGTAACATAGAAAAGCAGCACAAAAAAGGATGACATAGGATCACTTTGTTTCACCCTGGAGTCCCAGCCTGACCCTGGGCTGTATCATAATAATAGCTCTGTGTGACAACCATACAGATCCACTCACAGCAAATGTGAGTTGACAGTTACTTCTGTGTGAGGAGCTTGATGGCTGTAGCATTTGCTGTTGGCCTCTCCACAGCTTTATTGTACTGTAGGTAATAAAAACTGCAAAATCGTACTGTGCCAAGACTGTTGAGCTACAGCCAGGGCAGATAGTGTACACAGAAGCCAAAGCATCATGTACCATAAATAATGCAGTTGAGGTCAGGACATAAGGAGGAGGGTGCAGTCAACAGTGACGTATTCAGTGCTAACATAACATCACAGAAAATGTAGAGGCAGAATAACAGGATCCATGACTTTGTGTTTGATAGACACAACCTGAAGGATAATGGGGCCAAGAAATTACATGCTGAGCTAGGTGTATTGAATCTACGTTAAATCTCTTATCCTACATCCCATACAGGATGAGGGAAATTCCCAAACCTCCGAAGGACAAATTCACTGCAGACTGTCCAGGTTCCGTTAGCTTTGATAGAGTCTTTGTTTGTAATGGCCATTTTGAGGTTGCAGGGCACAAGGGAGGTTCGAGTATCACACCGCCCGACTAAACAGTCACCCCACTGTTCTCCAGCAGGGAACACTCGAAGTAGCCTCAATTAGTTTCTGCAGTAATCTCCCACTCCTGTCATATGATCTGGGCTGTTTGTAATAATACACAGGGGGCCTGGGCTGGTCTGCTCAGGAAATGAGATGATCCATGGCTGACAGCTTAGACACAGCTGCCATGTATCCGTTATTAATATGCTGCAAAAACAGTTTCCTTTCCGCTGTGTATGGGTAAGCACATGCACATTCGTGCATGTTTTTGGCAGGACAAATAGAAGTGCACATTTGAGATCAGCGTCGATCAGAGATCAGTAGATTAGAGCTAAAGCTGATCAGATCATTGTGCATACTACATAGTGACTGTGTATAAGCTGAGTGACTTAGCTCCAACCTGTTGATACAACTACACAGTATGGGATTTTATTAACAAGCATGCTGTTTTATAAGCCTTAAAATCATTATCCTGTCTGTTCTTTTCTGTTATCTCTACTAGAGCCCTCAAATCTCAAACAATCAGCATTAACAATATTTGTGTCATGTCTATGTTTATGATGGGAGTATTCTTCTCTGCCCAACACAGAATTAGTCATTCACAGAATGAATGAGTCGTGGCACACGATTGCATATGATGACTCATTGAAGGGTTTTCAGAGTACTCCATAAGAGAGTAGAGAAATGCCTCGACTGAAAAGCCCCAGTTCAAAGGCTGAGATTTGCTTCTCCTTGGCTGTTGGCAGAGTGGGAGATCAAAGCTAAATGCTGAGCAACAAATGTGTGTTTCTGTCACTGGTGATTTGTCTATGTGTTTGATCAGGAACCTCCCTTATCTGCCTGCCCCACTCTGCTGCTAATATGCAATAATAGACTTTCATGAGACAAGAGACAATGGAGTTGACTTCATGTGATGTAGGTGATTGGTGCAGACTTTGAAAGTGCAAAGGAAACATTTAGCAAATGTTCTTCTAAATGAGTCATGTGTGTTGTTTAATGCATATTGCATACATGTTAAATTATTAATCTGTTGCAGTATTGTATTAAATATACCCATGCATTTAAAGTAAAACATGTGAACCAGACAATAAACACATTTTTTTGTGTTAGTCATTAACAAACTGTTTTATGAGTGTTATTTTTTTAATGAGAAGCAAGTTATCCAAATAACTCTAGCCCTTTGTTGAAACTTAACTGTCCCCATTATAAGTGCCTGTATTATTTGGCTCAGTTTCACTAGCACTACCCAGGCCTGATTACCTTCTTAATATAACCTGCCTGACAGCAAAAGGTAGATTAAACAATTTTTTTTTCAAAAGTACCGTCTTCCCCTGATCTAAAGTATAGAATAACGCACTCGATAATCTCTATCATAATGGAAAATGTTACAAAGCTACATTGAAGGATTTTAAACTCCAGATAACAACCACTAGAGATGGTGTAGATATAAAACGAAATTGATATAGAGGTGCATTGCAGACTGATCCTAGCTTTCCTCTGTAAAGGGTTGACGTTCATGTTTCAACAACAAAAACGGTACACGGTAAATTTTCATTTATGTTAAACTTCTAAGGCAAAAATCACTCCTACGCAAAAGGGCATAACATGTTTAACATTTTCCAGAAAAACATTTTTATATTCCAATAACTTGCAAAATATTGTATGGACTGACGGGACAAAAGACAAAACATTTCAGACAAAAAACAAGTACCATAATAGTTCTTCATGTCTTTCCATTGTTGATGATTCCATGAATCCTGTAGGAGAATGTCCAATCATCAGTTTGTGGCTATGGGCTCAAGTGTACATTGGGTATGCAACAGGATATTGATCCAAAGTACAGAGACAGGTAAATTACTCAATGGCTGAAAACAGACAAAAAAAATAACAACAACAAAGTTTTAGATTGGCCTAGTCAAAGTCCAGATATAAATCTAATTAAGCTGCTATGGCATGAACTTTAGCTGTACTTTATATTATATATAATCTGTACTTTATAGTAGCCAGTAAATGCTCAGAGTAATCCCAGTAAGGTTAAATTAAACAGTTCTGACAAGAATAATTTGGCAGTAATCTTTCATACTAATTTAAAAGGCTTATTGCCTTGATAACACAAAAACTTTAAGATTGTTGTTCCTGGCAAGGGTGATGCAATCAGTTATAAGGTTAAGGGGCAATTGCTTCCTCACAAACAACAATTGAATTGAATTTTGTTTCTTAATAGTAAAATATTCCAAAAGGTGCATCTAGTACTTGTTTAGTGTATCTCTGTTTGATAAAATGTGTGTGATTTAAATTATTTAAAGTTTGCCAACAAAAAATAAAACAAAAGCAATTCTCAAGAAAGGGAATACTTTGTACAACCCTATCCATATTAATCCTGCTTCATAATCTCAAGTACAGATTTTTTTAGACAACCCCTTTTTTGGCCTACTATTACTTGTTCAAGACTGCATAAATTAAGACAACAGTCGAATAAAGCCCCTCATCTATTTCGCTAAAAAGAAATCTTGGCGTTGACCTTGCATTGGTGAAATGCATGTGTTTGTTGGCAAAAGGAAAATCAATTCCCACAGAACGGACTGAAAGACCTGTTTTTCATGTCTTGGCTGCCTTTAGTCTGGAAAAAGAGGAAATAGGTTGACTTCAAGTCACTATGTAAATACTCAAAGAAGTGTGCCACTGTGCTTTAGCAGCAAAACAGCATGGTGTTTTTACAGGTCATATTTAACCACACGAGCAGGCACGGGTAATTCAACAGTGGTTCTCTGCCCCAAAGAATGAAATGCATTCCTGTGGGTTATATGTTTAACAACAGAGGTTCTGCTGGATGCAGTATTTTCCCTTCTATGGGCACACAAGTCCTCTCACTTACTGAAAGAGAAAGGTCGCCTCAAATTTAGCTAAATCTGGGGAAGAACAATAAATTCTATCCTAATTTATATTCCAAACGTGAAAATGTGACACCATCAGGCTCACTGCTGGATTACTGGCCTCATTGACCCCTAATATGAAAATGATGGGTCTAATTAGAACCATTATATGTAGCTATAATTTAAAGGGGAACACACAACAATATGTCTATACTGTCTTTGAGAAAGGCACCTTTTGATAAAATACCCTTGTTGAAAAGAACTACTAAAACCTACAGGCTTAGAAATCACCTTAATATTCCTTGTCAGGGTATCTCCAATGACACCAGCTGGCTGGCTGGAGTGCAGACCACAGGGTGTTGAGTTTGTCCATGCATTTCTTTTCCTGACTGCTCGGTCTCATGCTGTGTACAGCTGGACAGGATCTAGATAAGTATTGTTTGTGTGGTGGGCATTAGCTAATAGTGAGTTACAGTATGAAGGTTTGAGTTTTTTGTAGAAGTAAAAGGTCATGCCCAAATATGACTGCTTAAATCAGGGGTCATTGCTGGATAATTAGAAATCAGGGCTTTCCAACAATGGAAAGCCCTGAAGAACTATTGTTGTACTTGTTTTTTGTCTGAAATGTTTTGTCTTTTGTCCCGTCAGTCAATACAATATTTTATAAGTTATTTGAAATCTAAAAATGTTTTTCTGGAAAATGTTAAATACGATGTTGTGCCCTTTTGCCTAGGAGTGTTTTTTGCATTAGAAGTTTAAAATAAATGAAAATTTGCCTTGTACTGTTCTTGTTGTCAAAACATGAACTTCAACCCTTTACTGAGGAAAGCTAGGATCAGTCTGCAATGCACGTCTATATTAATTCTGTTAATTTTACCTCTATTGGGATGTTTCACCACTGTTTTATATTTACACCATTTCTAGTGGTCGTTATCAGAGTTTAAAATCCTTCAATATAGCTTTGTAACATTTTCCATTATGATAGAGATTATCGAGTGTGTTATTCTATTATTAGAGATTATGTCTAATAAACTGCTCTAACATTACACATCATATTTACTTCATTAGCATTCATTCACTGTCTTTCAAGTTTCTTTAATCTATTGTACACCACCTGTCTAACTGTTTGTTGTATGTTGCTTATAAAACAGTGGACCTATGAAGAGCTATGGTTTCTGGCAGATCGTTTAAGTCTGTATATGTATATATAACTTTACTAAATATCTCGGAAAACTGCACAGGATAATTCCTAATCGCTTATTATTTTTATATTATTGTATGGCGCTTCAACAACTTCCTATTTTAAAGCAAAGTTCACTGTGAAATTAATGATGAAAAGACCAAAAACACTGATAATTATCCAACTATAAATGCTTGGCACATCACGCAATTTTGATACGTCCAACCATAATCTACGGTTTAAAAAATCATCTGGTCAAATGCCCAAGACAGCACACAAACACAACAACAAAAAACATCTAAACTGTTTATAATTCTCAAAAGAATGAGATTCTGTTCCCCTTTGTTAAGAGAATATTAACCAGGTGTCTTTATAGTAAGTATTTAAAACATGTAGTCAACACACAAGAGGTCAAAGGACTTGATGAGGTTTTATGACAATGGGGAACAAAACAGTTTTACAATTATTCTCTAGGTTTTTTCAGGTTATTTATGTCTTTTTTGAAAAAAATTAATAAATGGCATACATGTGGACCTAAAATAGGAATGTATATTTTAGCTAAAGTATGCAAAAAGACATTTGACAAACTATTTATTCCTCTGCTACTGATGACAAAGAGTTATCCATTAATCTTCAGATGCCCTTTTATGCAATCCGTTCCAAACTTTAATCAAAGGGCCCCGTTTGCTCCAAGGTAGTCTTTCTTAGAGCTGCTCTGTCTGAAGCCTTTGATGGGTGAATCTCGCTGTGCAGAGTCTTTATCAGATTTTCTTCTGAGCTAAGTGTCTGGTTCCAGGAGGCAAAAGGGACTGAGTTAGTGAGAGTCTCATGGGGGATAAGGTAACAGGTGGGCTGAGTACCATTCACGGGGGTCAGACTTCACAATGCTACCATCTCTCTTTGATCCTGATACGATCATCTGTGTGTGTGCTCAGAGCTGCTCCCTATTTCACTGCTCAGCGACTTTACATTCAGCTGCCGCTGTCTGTGTCTGCAGAACGGCCCCCAGATCCAATAACACAGCACCACTGTAAGACAATTACCCACTTTAATAACGGGCGTCATTACACACCCAGTGGTTAGAATATGAAATACTAATTTTCAATGCTTATGTGTGTATGTGTGTTGTACTGTGTGTAGGAGGGAGGGAAGCATCAAATCCCATCTGCACTCTTGCTGATTATTATAGGAACTCTTTATGAGTTTAGTTTCATTAGACTCCAAGACACTCTTTAATGATAGTTTTTTACATATACGTAGTCAGCTTTCTATAACTGATTAACAGAGTGATAATATCATGATTCACGTTTTACATCAAAGTCTTACTGATGTGCCGAAATGTGGGCTCAGGAGTTGACAATTCAGTGCTAACAAAAGCAACGCCGTGAGCAACACAACAAAGGCTTTATTACCAATTTGGAGTTTTCGAGCTCTAGAGGTTAGAAATTTTTATTGGCCATTTGGACCAGTGCAACCAACCGTAACAAAAGGGAAAAGAAGGAATTGAGAGATGGAGGAGAAAGAGCTGATAAGTCATTTATGCAACGTAAATTATTGATAAGTGACCTAATGGCAGACTTAAGAGTAAAAACGTACCACAACATCTGGACTTCTGAGGTTTTTGGTCAAAACAAATCTCAATGAATATCATGTCTTTGCACATCAGATTTAAGATATAATTTTTGCAATACTTGAAATTTTTTTTATCCAATACAATTTAAAAATTCTCCTCAGCACAAAACTATCTGAACCTGTCTTAGAGTTAGGGTTGCTGTTACCACTGATGTTAAGTCCAAGAACACTAACAATATTTTAAATAACACAAATGATGTAAGTACGCAGCTTCTACACACTCTCTCATACTCACCAAATTAAAGTGACCTCAATTTGTCCATGCCTTTTTGCTGTATTGGCATGGCAGTGAATTATGGCATCAGACAAGGCTATCTGGAATAAAATGCAACCTTTTAAAATGATCCCAGCAAACTATATATTATTATTTTTTATTTTTTATTATAAACAAAAAATCACTGTCATAGAGGTAATGGTAAATTTTAGGTTTCTCTAAATTTCCCCTAAAATGAAAATGTAATGACGTTATAGAAATTAGAGTACACTAAAACCAGATAAAAAACACAACTATTTGCTTTTTGACTTTACTTATTGGAAAACAATTGTGTCAGATAACCTATAGATTAAACTGGTTCTTACCAATGCGCAAATACTTTCTTTTTTGTTCCTTGTGGTCACATAAAATCCATGAGAACTTTTGCAAAAAAGCAAAATCAGACAAAATAATAAAAACTAAATATCGATGTGCTCAACGCTAATCTGTGCTTTAAAACTGCTTTGCAGATGACATAACTGGGAACAATGAGCATAGGTCAGAGGAAAAAATGGCAGGAAAATAACCTTCTAAACTTCTGTTTTGTTTCATTACTAAATTAACAATTTTGTGATAAATTAACCTTTCTGAAAAACATCTAACAATCTAACAATGGTATCTGATATCCGTTTTTTTTTTTTTTCTAGGAATGGAAAATAAATTTCTGAAACCATATTTTCATAGAATTAAGTGGACCCATTACATGAATTTGATTTGAGTGTTTAGGTTTTGATGTTATATTCTTTTCTTCATTCACTATAGCTTGAATTTAAATATTAAAAAAAATCAGTCCACTCTGAAGAAAACTCTGCAGTACAAGCTATGGGATCTTGAGCAGGTGTTTTTGTGAGAGAGCTGCACCAAACTTAATATCTGGAGAGAAAAAAGGGAAATCGACAAGAGAAAGTGAGAGATTCTGTCATGCACTGGGTCAGAAGAATGCCGGACTATAATCATCTGTGATGGTATAATCACAGCTCAGTCATACTTTACTGCTGGCTCCTCTAAACCCTCCTCTCACAACTGAGCAAAGCTCCCTCTGATATGAGTGAAACTGGCAATGGGACTTCAGAGAACCATCTCTCAACTTTGGCAAGAGAGTTTTTATTATTCCCTGACTTTCTTTTTTTGAGGCTAATCTACGAGTGCTTTTCTCAATATAATCTGTGTCCGTGTGTGAAGAGTGTCCCACTGCGGCTGCCATATACTCAGAGATTAATGAACCCAATTTGCAAAAGTGACCTTTTGGCTGCTAAAGCACTGCCTCTACTAAGCCTTCTTAATGTCTGCCTTTAAAAAATTTGTTGTAGAGAACCACTCTTTAGATAGAAGACGGGAAATAAACGTGCCACAAGTTTGAGGAGGACTCTGGATTAAAGTAACAGTGAAGTGAAGACTATATGAGGCTCTGAAATAAAGTTTCAATGGAGAAATGAAAATGATAACATTAAACAAGATGTTTTGATAATACTGACGTAATCTGTTATACCCCTTAACCCTAATGAAATAAGTAAAGAGAGTCTGCAACACATTACAGAGGCCTCATAAATATACTTGCACGTTGAAAAAAAGAGGTCAGTTGATGTCAACATTGAGAAAAGAATATTGAATATTTAAACATCCTCCAATGATTTTGTCATTTTGATAAGGATTTTATAGCTTTTTATTGAGATGAAATGAATTGTTTACATTAAATCTGTTTAATATCTGCAATACTTGTTAAAATATACATACAAGTAAAGAGAACATACATAAAATATTCACAACCTTCACAACAGATCAGATCAAATGTATTTAAATTAGATTTTATAAAAAAAATTACCAAAAAATGTACTTAACTGTACTTTTTATTTCCACATAAGTAATATTATTGTAAGTAATTTCGATATTACCTGACAACAACTTAAAGCTAAACTACTAGCGATACTTCGTATGAAAGAACAAACATGTTTAAGATCCTTTTACCATGACAATCACGGTGGAACATTTTTTCAGAATTAATTGGATTTAAACTAATGTTTAGATTCAGAGGGGAAAAACTTTTAGTTTGAGATTTGGTAATTAATGGGAGTTAAACAGGTGCATTTACTTTCAGCTGTTTGTGGGGGTCTTTTCTCCGACATCATTAAATCTGTTTAGCTTCAGGGGTTCAGAATGGGACAGTCCCAAAACTGAAAGAGTTTTGAGGACAGAAATGTACAAAAGTTTCTCGATTTGTGTTTTCAATATTTCATAAAGAGACGCTGTTGTTTCTGTCACAATAAATTACAAGATGTACTTCTCTAAACCATGACTGGTCATACAGTTTTATAGTTAAATAATTTGTCATACAGCAGCTGTTCTAAGTTTCAGTCTAAAACTCCATCACAGATGTTAGGATATGTGTTTTTATTTTTAAATATTAAATATGATATTTTAATTGCCTTCTTAGTTATTTATTTCTTTACATAAATTCAACATATTAATTCGGAACTGCTGTTCAGGTTCTTGTTGTGGTTATTGAACAATGCAGAGCATTTCTGTTAAATGGGTCAACTTGGTAGTGGAATAATAAATAATGGTGCTGTACCATAAACTTTTTTCAACAAGTTACCATTTCTAAAGTAATGAAATGTAAACATACAGTTATTAAGGCAAATTGGATTAGGAGTCATGTATGTCTGATGTAAGATATGCCACACCCTAAACACATGTGAAATCTAAACCAAACACCCAGGCCTAATTTTAACTAGAAAGTGGATTTATGTGCTTTTTGATCTGCTTGAGTCTTTGTAGCAAGCCATGGCCAGAAAACGTTAGCATGCAAACTCTAGCACAAACAAATTTTGGCAACAGTAGAGTCCCCCAGGCTTTCTTTACTGGGAATTTATTTATGGTTTTTACTTCATACAAGCACTAGCGGCGCCAGGAATTTGATTGTTGGTGGGCCTTCAGAAACCTGGATGCCCTCCACAAAAAGATAATAAGAAAACCCAAAAACACTCCTACTCCTTCAGAAGAATGGCCTGGGAACAGCTTACACGTATCATCCAGACTATTGTTGGACGTTGTTTATCGCATTATTTAGTCCCCATAAAACTCTATTAGCGCCTTAAAAAAATCACGAGAATTGTCGCTAGTCGCTTTTTTGAGAATTAGTTGCAAGTGGTGTCTGAAAGACTCGCTAAATTTAGCAACTAAGTTGCTAAGTTGGTTACACTGGTCATTCATTTCATTGGATCACTTGCTGGTGATGATGCAGCCTGTGGCTGGGCATAAAATGGGTGGGCCCAGGCCCACCCTGGCCCAATATTAGCGCCGCGGGTGCATACAAGTCTTCATTGGTAATTTGCTTGTTTGGTTTCAGAGTTATCCTTTCAAACATTAAAATCAAACCAGTAAAATTGGTCAAATATTCTACTTATTATTTTTTGCGTTCCTTAAATGATGTTTAGGGATGCAGTAAACTGAGATTCATTTTTCTGAATCTTTTACTTTAAAGGGTTCATTAAACTGCAGAAAATGAATAGTTCATTTTTCAGTATATGACAGAAAAAATAGGATGAAGTTGGTATCTGTGAGAGACGTTTTAGCATAAGCATCTGGCTGGTTTAAGGGTAACCTGCCTTAAAAGTCCTCTGAGCCATCATTCGTGCTGTGAGGACATCGCCCAAGCTTTTAGTGGTATTAAGAGTGCACTAAAATAGGATTTAGCCGAAGTGCACGGCTCTAGTTTATCCATCATTTATAGTATTCCCTCCAATGCTTATCTAATTGTAAAGAAATATATGAAGTTAATTAGGGTAAATACAGCAACAGAGTGCCTGACCTCACCTTTTGCCCACAAATTTATCAGGGTGTATGTCTGTAATAGTAATGTCAAAACTTGGTGCTGGAAGGGGTTTGTCATTGAGTCTGACATTGGCAGAGAGACAGATTGTAGCTTCATTCACTAGACACAGATATGTGTTAAAGCAAATGAGTGAAAAATCAGATCTGTCAGGATCATTTATGAGGAGGTTTTTGCCGTGGCTGCCAGATAGCAGAAATAAACCACAATGACTGGGCGGTATTCTATTCCTCTCAATGGGATCCAGTTGTTTTGAAATAGTCTGTGTCTGTTTGTTGGCTGCATTAGCATAGGTCTGTGTGCAGAAGACATGCGCAAAGTGCATTAGCAACTAAAGGCATGCTTGCCGCACAATACTAGAAAAATCCTTCCACTGACTTTACCTAGTCCAAAAAAGGATAAGGTATATGTTTCCCCTCTATTGCAGAACGTGTTTGTGTATCATTGAGTCTTAAAAATTTAAACTTTCGTTTAAAATGTCACCTTTTTATCATTTGGTCCACATTTTATTCTGGAGTAATCGGACTTTGTTGAAATTGACTGTGTAAAGATTGTTGAAAGTGAAATAAGTTACCTGACAAGACAGAAAAAGAAGATAAGTGCATCCGATATGAACAGAAAAAGAAGCAAAAGTGTGAGCATTTAACTTTGCTAGAAGCTTTGTTAACAAAGGGTGCTTACTACTGGTTTATTAGTTTAAATGTATAAATGTAAGTTCAGGTCTGCAACAAATAAACAGTGGAACAACCTCCCAAGTTCTTTCAGAGCATGCATAGTTTCTGACAGTACACCAGAACTATATACTTATAAATCCCAATGTTTTAATGCAAACTGTCAGGTTGCGATCAATGACTCGAGCAGAGGTGGAATTGTGAGAATGAATGATTTATTGTGGGGAAGAATAATGAGCAGAACATAAACCGCAACAAAGGCAAGCAGAAATGCAACAGGATTAACGTGGAACTGGAATGTAAAACAAGCAGAGAACTGAAGCGGAACGCGGGGACTACAAACATGAATAAAGCGGGGACTACAAACGTGAATAAATCGGAGGTCGCTGGCGGCGTAGAGTCCTCGGCCGAGATCGCTGACGGCGGCGGCGCAGCAGACGGCCACACAGCAGACGGCCGTGCAGCAGACGGTGGCGGCGCACTAGACGCCGAAGGCCCAGCAAACAGTGGCGGCACAGCAGACGATGTCGACAGAGTACCCTCGACGAACGCCGCAGACCGTCTGGAATCGTAGGAGCCAGAGGCAGGTCGCACCGGACCCCCTTCAGAATCCCAGGAGCTGGAGGTGGGTCGCAACGGACCCCCTCTGGAAACACAGGAGCTGGAGGCAGGTCAAGGCGGACCTCCTCAGGAAACGCTGGAGCTAGAGGCAGGTCACTCCAGACCCACTCAAAAACTGATCCTCAGCTGTCTCTAGAGGCAGGAACTCAGTGTCTTCCTGGGGCTGTGGCTAATCAGCTAGTTCCCCCCCGGACAAGGACTCAGATATTAGCCTCTCCTGAAAATCAGGCCTTATAGCAGCCTCCTCCTAGAGCCCAAGCTCGGTAGTAGGCTCCTTCTGGAGTAAGAGCTTTGAGGCAGGCTCCTCCTGGAGCGAGAGCTCTAAGGCAGTCTCCCCCTGGAGTGAGAGGTCTGAGGCAGGCTCCTTCCCGGTGGGAGAGCTCTGAGGCAGGCACCTCCTGGAGCAGGAGCTCTAAGGCAGGTTCTTCCTGGAGCGAGAGCTCTGAGGCAGGTTCCTCTTAGAGCGAGAGCTCTGAGGCAGGTTCCTCCTGGAGTGAGAGCTCTGAGGCAGGCTCCTCCTGGAACTGGAGCCCCTTGAGCTCCAGCTGTGTCGAACTTGGAAGGCTGGAGACCCTCTCCTGAAGTTTGCTAACAAGGCAGGAAGTCCTCTCCTGTCGCGAACCCCATAGGCAGGAAGTCCTCTCCAGCAACTTGCACAGGAAGCTGGAGGTCCTCTCCAGCATGCTCCAGTAGGGGTTTATCCAAGGAAATAAATCCTCCCTGTATCCATAAAAGAACTCCCTGAGCAGCAACTAGCGGAGGACAGAGGGGCTGGGATGGAACTAGAAAAGGAGGCATGATGGAAGAAGAGGCTGCTCTTGCTGCTGATTCTCTGTCTCTGACTTTATGGGCTAATTTGACCAACCATAATGTATCATAGAACTTTACTACAGATTCCTGTATAATTTCAGTCATGTCCGGGTCGTGATGGAAAGCAGAAAACACGGGGGTAAAATCAAAATCCTCAGTTAGGGGACCTAAATAGGGACAGTGATAAATAAATCGGTAGGGGGCAGTGGAGAGACGGAAGATGATGAGGAACAAGAGACTGGAGATGAAGAAGACGACACGGAAGTGAAAAAAACAGAACATAAACCGGAAAAAAGGCAAGCAGAAACGGAACAGGAACGAAAAACAAACGGAGAGCTGAAGCAGACAGCGGGGACTACAAACGTGAATAAAAAAAACAATCGAAATAAACAAACCAGCATAAGACCACGGGAAGGGGAAATAAACTAACAGATGTCGCAGGAGCTAAACTATGAGGAATAACTAATAAAACTAAGAACAAAAGAACCATAAAGGAAAATAACTGAGACAGGGAACAGAGGAGAGAAAGATGGGGGAGGAAACACAGGAAACCGGAGGCTACAAGGAAACAAACACCAAAAGTAAATACAAGGACGGGACCTGAGGAAAATAAAGATGGAGAAAAAGAAGCAGCACAGAGAATCAGCGAGCAATCAGGGAAGGGGCTTACTAGGAGACGGACAGGGGATGGTGCTGAGAGATGGGAGGAGAACAGCGGAAACTTGAGAACACAGAAAACAAAACAAAGACTAAACCGAAACGGAAAATAACTCAAAGTAAAAAATAACCAATAATAAAAAGAATTAATGATAATAAAAAAAAAAGACTAATATAGAAAACTGATCCAAACCAAAAACACAGATCATGACACAAACTGCTGAAGAAAAGATGCAAATCAGTAAATTCAGAGGTAAGATCTGTAAAGTCAGTCATCACAAGATTAAAATTTATTGGCATTTGTAAAATGACTTGCAGCCTAAAGAACTAAGTGCAGAAATCCACACAGGTTTGATCCTGATTAGCCAATGTGAAACTACTTAAGTAGTATTAGTAATGATTAATAATTCAACAACATGCAATGTTTTTATTTGTGTTTTTTAAATTTATTTGTCTCTGTATTTGATGCTAATTAAACAGAGCTTAATTGACTGGTTCTTTCTGTGATGTTTGAAAATACAGTTATACTAATATACAGATTACACACTAGTCACCCAGTCTCCTCGACAACCATTACACACTATCTACATTCTAGTTTGGGAGTTATGCCAGGAAAAAGCCCTTACTGTCCAACCATTATGAGTATGAAACAATTGGGAATAGGTTAAACTCTGCTTTGACTTTAACTGCAGCTGAATGCTTTAGTGAAAGAGTTGAACATGGAATCTGCTATAAGTTCTATTAACAAAATGCATAAAGTATTACATTCAAAAAAGTGCCAAGATCTACATTAGCAAACACAGTTGTTTCCTGTCACTAAATAAACTCAATAAAATAATACATTTTAGTAATTATCTCAAAGACTTGGCACAACATATACTGAATTTTTATTTATAAATACCTTTATATGTGTGAAGGAAACATTTAAAGAGTTTTTTTTCCCTGTGATAGCTATTTCATTTAACCCACACAAGCAATAAGATTAAGGGCTCCTACATTTTATGTGACATTCATGTGTTTAAATAGCCTTTGATCAATACTTTTTTTGTTCTTTCTTTTTTTTTGTTCTTTAGAATACATTAGACAACAGTTGGTGGGTATTAGTGCTTTTTATCCTTTTTGTGTAAATCTGTTTGATTACACTAAGGAAGTGGCATACGTTTTTTTCCCCCCCTGGACAAGAGCAGTCTGTTGAGAGGGTGGTCATTGGGTTAGGACATTATTTACTCCATCCTCATTCACAAAACATGCTCACACCAGCAGAGACCCTCTCTTAGCAACCAGCAGTAAGTTTTCAGGGAAATTCTTCTGTGTGGTCGTGCTAACTTAAGAGAAGGTGAGGATTCAACCTGCTAAACAAGAGCAACACTTTCCCATTTTTAGGTTCTCCTGTCAGACTCAAGGCACAATGTGGAGCTTTCAGGCAGGTGTATTTTTCTCCTCGCCTCCTTTGGTCTTTATTCATGAGAAATCATTCTGCTTCAGGAGGTAAACACTCGCTGCAGTGTGCTCGCTATTTATTAAGTATTTAGCATCTGTCTCTCTGCAAGAAAAGCTCAAAACTAATTAATACCATCTGAGAACAGTGTGCAAAACCGCTCCCATGTCCTCACAGTGTGGGACTTGTTCACAGTGGGGAGGGAGGGGGGGGCAGGCAGACTGAAAATTAATTTGAGGCAGAAGTGTGCTGTGAAAATGAAAGAAGGGACAGAGAAAGATGGAGAACAGAGAAAGTGTCCGGGGAGGCAAAGCGTCTGGCCAAGGCGGGGTCCCTGGGTTCTCCCTCTGCTCCTCTGTTTACACATAGAGACATTTCTGACAATTTCACAGCTTCGCTTTTTTAGTACCCATTGAAAAAGGACAGATTCCTTCCTGGTTACTCATCCTCTATCCAGTGAGAGTGGTTGCTATCATGGGAAAATCCAAACCTTTGGCATCCTCAGTGGTTTACCTCTCTGCGTTGTGCTATAGCCTCAGTGCAAACAGCTCCCCTACGTAATGCCTGTGAAATCTGTGTGCACATAGGGTCTGGGGCACATTGCTGGATTAAATCAAACAGGACTCCTCATTCAGGGGGTTCGCTCTGTCGTACTGGGGTCTGTTTGCATTCATCCGTCTCTTTCAGTTTGCTCTCTGTCTTATAAATGCGGGAAAACCTATTTGAGGATTCTCCCTAATATACAGGCTGACCCTGCCGGATGTCAGGGCCACAAAACCCCCTCTCTCTTTAATCAGATAAGAGCATCTTAAGTGTAAAGGAACCTACGTCCCAAATTATGAGGATGATAAGAAAAAGCAGAGACAGCAAAGCACAGTCAGGCAAACATTACAACAGGGCTCAGCCTGGACTATATTTCAAGATGGAAGTGGCCATGGTCACTTTATGACGGCCTTAAATATGCTTAAACTAGCTGCGGTCTCTTCGCCCTCCTTCACTCACACAGGAATATAGGCCTCTTTACACCTTGTCCCAGGTGTCTTGTTATACAGCCACCTTGCACACGTACACACTTAAAGACCAGATCAAATAGAGTTATAACCATCTCAGCCTGTGTAAACTGAACTATTGGAATAACATTCAGACAATGCACAAAGGCAAACCACAGAAAGTTTCCTTTTTTCTTTACTTGTTTGAGGGATATGGATTCAGATCTGTGTGTTTGTGCCTTTGGGTAAGTGAGAGAATTTCTCCTTTACTGTGAGCAAAACTGTGGGGTGCTCCTGGTAAAACCCCACTGATACAAAAATAAAGCCTGTGTTAAGGCTTATGACTTATTCATGCTGCTGTTTGTTTAATGAGCGTATGAATAGAAGTAATCAGGTGTGCTTGGCTGTGGTCGTGTATTCTATTAGTGTTGAATATGGTGCACGTTGATAAGTTATGAATGTTGTTTTTGGGGCAAACAGTGGAAGACAATCTGAGGCATCTTTCTGAGGTGAGAATATATTGATCACCAGCAGCTGGGAGACGAAAGGAGGGCTCCGCTTGGACGAAGCCCACCGGCGAGCTTCCTTTAATATACTGCTTTATTTGTGTACTTCTAGCAATGCCTCCCTTTTCTCCCTCTCTCTGACATGACCACTCAGAAGGCTTGAGAGATTGGCAGAGAAGGGGATGTGTGGAGATGAGTGCAAAAGAGTGCACTTAGTCTGTAGGGCATTAATAAGCATAGCTCTTGGCGAGCAAGTGGTTCCTACATTCTCACGCAGACAAATCTCAGAAAAGCGAGTATTCCACTGCTCACATGCTCTGTGATGGTTGGCCCCTCGCCAGCACCTCCCTGAGCTTGAAAAGAGAGGATGCGTACTACAGACCCCAGCAGGAGTGTCTGTCTGATGGGATGGCAGAGTGTGTGGAGCACTTTGCCACTGTGGAACCAACCATTATCCATACCCCTCGGTCTGCATCTCAATGGTTTCTGCCAGAAAAGGAAGAGCCTAAGTGTCAAGCAACAGGCAAGAGCTTAGATACATGACCTTGGGTCATGTATCTAACGTCCTCTGCCATGTATATGTGACAACTGAAGCAGTGGGAGCTTGTCTGGGCTAGGCTGGCTTGTTACACTGCTGACAATCATAAGTCGAACACCACAAAAACAAACCAGAAAAAAACTCAGTGACTTTGGTTACCTACAAAGAAAACCTTTGTTTCACAATGTAGTGGTCTTCCATTAAACATAACTGTGAGAGGAAGGACAATGATAACGATCTGTTTTATGTTTTGCAAATACAATTCTGAAAAGTGTATCATGACGTTTGTACAATTTACTATAATATCCTTAAATATAAGTAAATGCAAATAGTTGCCTTTAGAAGTAACCTAATTAAGAGGGCAAAAGCTGCATATGCTCAGAAAATCCAGGCACACTTTTCCTCCCAGGATCCACAGGGCATGTGGAAGGGCATCAAGTGCATTACAGACTATAAATCTAAAGCTGCACAATGCCCCAAAGACCCCTCCCTGCCTGAGGCTCTCAACCAATTCTACGCCCGGTTTGAGAACCCTGACACCCTCCCCAGCACCAGAATCACGACTTCACCAGTAGAAGAGCCCATCAGTGTGACTCCAGCAGAAGTAAGGAGGACGCTGAGAAGGATCAACCCCCGAACAACTGCTGGCCCAGACAACATCCCCGGACGGGTGCTTAGAGAGTGTGCGGACCAGCTCTCAGACGTGCTGGCGGAAATCTTCAACGCCTCCCTCATCCAGGCAGCTGTCCCCACCTGCATGAAGACCGCCACCATCATCCCGGTCCCCAAGAGCTCCTCAGTGACAGGTCTGAATGACTATCGGCTAGTAACCCTCACACCGATAGTCACAAAGCGCCTCGAGAGACTGGTTCAGACCCACATCAAAGCCAACATCAGCGCCACCGTTGATCCACACCAGTATGCACACAGGAAAAATCGATCCACAGAGGACGCCATTTCCTCCGTGGTCCACACTGCCCTCACCCACCTGGAGCAGAAGGATTCTTACGTCCGTATGCTGTTTGTGGACTTCACATCTGCCTTCAACACAATGATTCCTCAGACTCTGATTAATAAACTCTCCTCACTTGGACTGAGCTCTTCCATCTGCAACTGGGTCCTGGACTTCCTGACCAACAGGCCGCAGTCTGTGAGGATTCACAACATCTCATCTCCCACCATCACCCTCAGCACTGGCTCCCCTCAGGGCTGTGTGCTGAGTCCCCTCCTCTTCACATTGCTCACATATGACTGCTCGCCTATCCATCCAGGCTGTCATATTGTGAAGTTTGCGGATGACACAGCAGTGGTTGGATGCATCACAACCATTGATGAGTCCAGCTACAGGCAGGAGGTGGAACACCTGGAGGGCTGGTGCATTAGTGTAAAGAAAACCAAGGAGATGATTGTGGACTTCAGAAGGGGCAAGCATCCCCACCTCCCAGTGCACATGGGAGGATCTGCGGTGGAAGTGGTCAACAGCTACAGGTACTTGGGGGTACACCTGAGTAACAACCTCACCTGGAGCAACAACACTTTCATTCTGGTCAGGAAGGCACACCAGTGGCTCTACTTCCTCAGGAGGTTGAGAAGAGCTGGACTGGGGAGCTCAGTTCTCACCTCCTTCTACAGATGTGTGGTGGATAGCGTCTTGTGCTCCAGCATCAACGTGTGGCATGGAAGCTGCTCTGCTGCAGGCAGGAAAGCTCTGCAGAGGGTGGTGAAGGCTGCACAGAGGACTGTTGGAGTCAGCCTCCCCAGCACCACAGACATTTACACATCCAGATGCAGGAAGAGGGCCTCCGGCATCATGAAGGACCCCACACACCCAGCACACTCACTTTTTGTCCCGCTCCCCTCAGGCAGTAGGCTGCGGAGCATCAAGTGTAAAACCACCAGGCTGAGAAACAGCTTCATTCCTGAAGCTGTGAGTCTCTCAAACACACTCAATTACAAATGAAAAACACTTTCTCATTTAACCGGCACTGATCACTTTAATATCACACTTTAAAATGTCACTTAATATGTAACTTGCGCTCCGAATTATCATTGCTGCTATGTCAAAAGTCCCATATTGTAGATTCTGTGTCCATATTGTAGATTCTGTGTAGTCAAATCCTATTTCTCGTATAGTTCTTTATATTTTATTTTATTATTTAAAATTGCTATCAGCGTGTAAACTGGACCAGGGGATTAGAATTTCGTCCCACTTCATGTACTACATGTGATGTGATGACAAATAAAATTCCTTGATTCCTTGATTCCTTGAATTAGTAAATAGATTTCATTTTATAGTGGAATCCAGCAGTTCTGTACAGTTTTCAGAGGTTTGTTGAAGAAAATGAGTAAACAAATCATTAAAACCTTAAAACAGACAGGTCAAGGTGTAGAGATGTCTAGAGCAGGTTTAGGTCATAAAACAATAGCAAAGGCTTTGAACATCTGACAGAAAACAGTTTAGTTTATTATCTGAAAATAGAAAAAAACATGGCAAAACCACAAATATGTCACAATGATCTGGATTGAAAAAGCGTAATGGTTGGAACCTCTAAAATACCCACTGGCAATCTGGAGTAACTGTAGAGTTCCAAGGCTTAACACTAGGAATCTATGGTTAGCCTATTTCAACTATATCAAACACCTTGTAACAGGACAATAAACTAAAATAAGCCTCCAGGGCTAAATAGAAGAGTTTAAATCGAAGAATAACCACATTTTGTTTTAGACCCTAAAATCTTGTGAAACATCCAAAGGCAAACAACAAACATAGGGCGAAATCACAACTGTGAAAATATCTGAGGACAGCTAAATATACCAATAACAAAACATCCCAATAAAACAAGAAGGTTGAAAACAGATGCAAATCATTTAGCATTTCCCTTTAAATGTCCTTAATCACTATGCGAAACAGGCAGGGAGAGAAGAAAACATACTGTAAAGAAAATGGTTAGCAGAAAAAGTAGAAAAAAACAACAGAGCAAGTGAATCATGGAAATTATTTTAAGTGACTGGTAGGAGTAAACACTAAAGTACTCTGGAAACAATTCCTATTTCTTTAAATCACGCAATATTGAGAATTTCCAACAAATGTTGTTTAGATCCAATTACACATAATTTAAAGAGGAGAGATAATATAACTGTATTATAAAGCTTTCTTACAAAAATATTTGTAAAATCTATGTTTATGGTAATGGATAATCAAATTCTAGCAGTAATCTGAAAGAGAGAAAAGCCAGATTTAAAAGGCTGGACTGAAGTCTAATGAACTGATTAAAATGCTCCCTGTTTCTCACTATAGTTCTCAAATGTTAAAATATAAAGTCATTAACTTTAAATATGTCTTCTAGGACTGCATGTCATCTGTAAAAAATACAGCATTTGTTTTTAATAGTCATTTGTATTTTCTTTAGCAACAAAGTGTAGCAAAAGTGTAACACTTAAAAAATACTATTTACTTTAGTTGCTTTCAGTTAGTTAGTTGATTGGTTTAAAAAATGCACAATTCTGTCATTTTGATAAAGCATTTTAAAAAAAACAAAAAAACAATGCCCAAATATTAATTAAATAGATTGAATCAAGTAATATTTGATTGACCAAAATAAGCAAATACTATTAAACAAAATTAAAATACTTTACAAAATCTTTACAATAAAAAAATAAATCAAATGAGCAAAAAACAACAACAAAACAAACAAAAAACAAATACCTTGTTGTACAAAATACAGAAAATTAAGAGAATTGCTCTTAGTAAAAGATGCCTTTACCAACAGGGAGTCATTATATTGTAAAGAGGCTAAAGCAGCCTTTAATTTATTATTCATCTTCAGGTTCCAATGGACTTGTTCTTTGTACATTAAAGAGCCCCCGTGGTTTCTTTCAAAGCACTTCCTGGCATGTAAAGTATTTTATCAGTTTTCAAAACAAGATTCTAAGCCTCCAGACAAAAAGTGAGTTTTTGTTACATTTCAAAATTTCAGAAACAGAATAGCTGGATATTTTTGTGGTCTCGTTGTACTGACATTCAGCTGAATGTTTCAAACTTGCACTAAACTTTGTTTCTAGCGAAACACAAGCATTCTTTTTATTTTGAAAATGCTGAATTATTCCCATCCTTACTATTTAATATAATTTGCACATGAATGCTTCGCTTTTAGCAATTGTAGCATGTAGGATAAGTCTCGAAAACCCATGTCTGAATGGTACGTTGAGTTGTAGAACCGCAAAGTGTAATATTCTGGCGGCTGGGCTTGTTTGTTTACATTCATGTCTGCATCCATTTACCATGCCCACCCATCAACACTCATGATTTTCAACTGTTTTCCTGCCTATATTACCAGCCTGTTTTCCCCAGTCTAGCCGCCGGATAAATGAAAGCCTTCCAGCAAGTAAATGTCCAGCATATCTTCTCTGACTGATCATCTGATCTCGACAACGTCCATGCTCCACGGATTTCACGTTTTTGTCTTGCCCTAATCGGACAATGCTGAGCTTTCATGTTTCTGGACATCGACCCTGTTTCTGCTCTCGGATTACTGCCTCCAGCCTCCCTCACGGCTTTGTCTGCCTGCAATTGTCCTACTGCTTCTGACCCTGGATCTGTTCCCTGGCCCAAGAGTTTGGATCCCACCCAAACTCTCTAAAAGCGAGTCCCGCGCAGTGTGACATCACCGCTATCACACGCGCCAATCGGAGCTGAACTGAGGAGCCAATGTTCTGTTTCTCCAGCTCTTTACATATCCTAAGAAGGTGTGTGGCTTTTTCTTTGGTTGATAAATCCTCCAGAAGATTAATTATAGCCACTAACCAACCCTCTCCCTCTCAGTGGTTCCCGAACCTACCGCAGAGGAGATTCTGGTTTGTTACTGGGTTTTCAAAATAAAACTAACCCTTTCCCATTGAGTCTGGTTGGTGGTTGTGAGACAACGTACAGTAGCCTCGACCTCCTGGTTTAGCCGCTCTGTCTGACCGTTAGTCTTAGGATGGTAGCCGGAGGTCAGACTGGACTTGGCCCCCAATGCTGCACAGAAGTGTTTCCAAACCTGGGAAACAAACTGGGGACCAAGGTCAGACAGGATGTTTACTGGGATGCCGTGGAAGCGGAACACGTGCTTAACCAGGAGATGGGCTGTCTGGAAAGCAGAGGGCAGTCTACGGAGGGGAACAAGGTGGCAGGCTTTGGAGAATCTATTGATAATGGTGAAGACGGTGGTCATACAAAGTGACGGTGGTAAGCCGGTAACGAAGTCGATGGCGATATGGGACCAGGGTCGGTGAGGGTTCTCGAGGGGTTGGAGCAGACCAGAAGGGGGCTTATTAATGGACTTATTGAGGGAACAGGTGGGGCAGGCTTGAACAAACTCGAGAACATCTTTATGTAGACTGGGCCACCAGAAACGACGAGAGATCTGAGCAATAGTCTGACCGGAACCGGGGTGACAAAACAAGCGAGAGTTGTGAAACCACTGAAGAACACGTGAACGGACTGAGGAGGGGACATACATGGTTCTTTGTGGTTGAGTTTGTGGATCGGGTTCGTGGCGGAGGGTGTTCTGGACGATGCTATCGATCTCCCAGGTTACCGAACCAACCACACAGTCGGAAGGAATGATGGAGTCAGGTTCTGAGGCGGGTTCGTCAGGGGAAAATTGTCTGGAGATGGCGTCAGGTTTGATGTTCTTGGATCTGGGTTGAGATTGAGAGGTTAAAACGAGAGAAAAACAAGACCATCGAGACTGTCGGGGGTTAAGACGTTTTGGCGGACTTGATATACTCGAGGTTACGGTGATCTGTCCAGACCAGTACAGGATGGTTAGCACCCTCCAGCCAATGACGCCACTCTTCAAGTGCCAGCTTAATGGCCAAAAACTCACGGTCCCCCAGGTCGTAATTGCGTTCGGCGGGAGAGAGACGACGGGAGAAAAAGGCGCATGGGATGGAGCTTGAATTCCTCCTCTGACCTTTGCGAGAGGACAGCTCCAACTCCCAGATCAGAGGCGTCGACCTCCAGGATGAATTGACGTGAGGGGTCTGGTTGGACAAGGACAGGTGCTTGAGCAAACAGGGCCTTGAGTCTGAGGAATGCCCTTGAAAATGTAACCTAGGAAAGCTATGGATGGTTAATGGAATTCGCATTTTTCTGCCCTGACAAAAAGACAGTTCTGGAGGAGGCATTGAAGGACATGCTTCTTGTGTTCTGTAAGGTTTCGGGAGAAAATCAAAATGTCATCGAGGTAAACAAAAACAAAAATGTTCAGAAAGTCGCGGAGAACGTCATTAATCAGTGATTGAAAAACAGATGGGGCCTTTCAGAGGCTGAACGGCATGACCAGGTACTCGAAATGTCCAATAGGAGCCTTGAAAGCTGTCTTCCACTCATCTCCCTGCCGTATGCGGACGAGGTGGTAAGGATTGCTGAGATCCAATTTTGTGAATACTGTGGCTTGATGAAGAGACTCGAAGGCGGCGGTGATGAGTGGCAGGGGGTTTTGGTTTTTAATGGTGATGTTGTTTAACCCCTTGTAGTCGATGAAAGGTCGGAGCGAACCATCTTTCTTGGAGACGAAGAAGAAGCCCGCACCCAGGGGAGACGAAGACCTAATGATGCCAGCGAGGGATCTCAACTTGATCTAAGTACGCCAAAAGGACTTGTATAGTATTTTCAACCACTCATTGTGCTTTTACACTACAAGTCAAAATTTTCCCTTTGACACACATTCATTCACTCATGCAAGGAACTACACCGAGGCAGCCATTTGCGGCGCCAGGTAGGCAGTAGTGCAAAGGGTCTTGCCTAAGGACCCACACTGGATGCTGTGGTGCATTTTTGCCGTGGGCTGGTTTTGAACCCCTGACCTTCCGATTGGAAGTCAGGCAACATACAACTTGAGCTATCCAGCGGCTATGCCAGTTTATTGTATGATTTTAGTTTGGCTGTTTTTTACAATGAGGCCGTTTTTGTCGTTGCTACAGCTGGGTGACAGTTTTTTCTACATCAAGCTGTTCACATTTTTAGATCATAAGACAGAGATGAGAACTTAAAACTGATCTGTGGGCAATAAAGAAAGACAACAAGAAAGAGAATTGCCTATAACATACAGAAGACAATGACAGGAATCATCAAAATGGTGAAGCATTTTCTGCTAGATTTTATTTAAGTGACAAACTCACCACCTGAGATCACTTTCTTCCATCTTCACCATGTTTGTGTTTGTCTAAAATGTTATTTTACTTTTGGAAGTTACCTCAGAACTTCCCTCTAGTCGCTAGATTGCCAAACAACCATGAAACCTTAAAGGCATTGAACAATTTGGTAGCAGTGGTCTAGCCAGAATCTATTCCTAATGAAACTTTCTACATCTATAACAGACTATTAGCGCTCACAGGTATAGTAAATAATAATAAAATAAGTAACACAGACATCACTGCTACTGCCAATTACCACCATACATGCAGTTCATTTGCATTTAGGTGGCCTACTTATACCCAGCCTTAGCTTGCTATGTTTGGGAACGTTAAAAACACGCAAACATGTTTACTTGCATAAGTAAATTGGCTTTAACAGATAACAGCGTTTTTGTCTAAGACACTGATTTCTTTACAGTTGTGAGAGTGTCTGATTTTTTTTTTGTTTTGTTACCTATTTATGTTTAAACCCTCAGGTTGTCCTTGAATGCATTCAAGTGGCTTACATGTGATTCATTTAAGGTTAACTAAATTAGACATAATGCATTGCAGAGTTATCAACAAACATAACAGTCGCTCGCCCAACCCCCGACATACACACGCATGCTTCTGAATTTTAATTAGCTGTATTGTAATGTTCTTCTCACTTCATTAACATACCATGCTGTTTGAGAGTATCCGCTGTGCATTAAACATGGATAATAATGAATGTGACCAATTTGGTACCAGCTTGCTTTGATCTACATGAAGGATCGCAAAACATAATTGGTCCTAATCTTTTTGTGTATGTTTAAGGGTATGCTAGGTTTTTATGTGATTTTTGACTATGGTCTGAAACAAGTAGCAATTGGTTCTGGTGCTCTATGTGACAGAAAAGGAGTGCATCAAATCATACACTTTCCCCTTCCTGCACAGTCACATGGTTGGATGTTTGCCGACCAAGCCATCAGCCTGCTCAATTCATCATTTAGGTACCTTAAATAACAACAGGCCAGGTAGCCACCAGCAAGCTTCAGTGGGTAGACAACCTGCCAGCCAGCACGCAAGCACGTCAGCCGGCTTCTAACATATTCAGGGATATCGCAGGAAGTAGCTGAATACATTTGAAATGGATAAGCTTCAGAGTGATAATCATGGTTTTCCTGTGAAAAGGGAGCAGAAGGGCAAGCAGAGGGTTGGCTGAGAGGGTAATGGGGCTAATAGAGCTGGTAAATGAAAAGTCAGATGATGATAACTCTCCAGCTCATTCCATCTACAGTCGTATGTGACCCTCTTGTATATGTATGTGTATGTGTGTATAAAAGAGAGCAGGAGGAAAAAAATAGATGCCAGCCGTTGAGAAGGAGAGAGTGGTAGGAAGGCCAGCGACCTCCCTCAGGGTCTGCTGAATCCTTCACAGTTCGGAGAGATTTATGAAACATTCATGATGGACGTCATCCCTTTCTATTATGCTGTCATAGTTTCCATCTCTCCATCTGCGTGAGTGTCCCTGTCCTTATATCAGATAGAGACATGATTTTAATTTGTCCAAAATAACAAACCTGTGTTTATCTTTTTTTTTCCTTTTGAGTCCATTTCCATTATTATTAATTTGTCAACACAGATTAAAAATGCTTCAAATGCAAGTAAATAATTTATCCATGTATTAACCTCAATGCTAAGGAGGTTCAAAACCCATAGAAATTCGCCATCTGCCCCACACGACCGCATACAAAGAAGACAGAATCACAGCCCTGTTCAGAAAAGAAGAAACTGTTTATGATTTATTTACTACTCACCGGAGATGGATTGTGATGTGAGGTTCCTCACACGCACACAAACATCCATGTTTAAGTGCACTGTCAACAAACTAGGGATCAGTCTCTCTAACATCTGCTGAGTGTGCCCGTTTGCCGTAGGCATAAAGACACCTTCAATTGCTACATATGAAACAATCGAGAGCGAGTCATGCCACAATAGTATCTTCAACTCAAAACTGGAGCATACAGTGTAGTAACAGGTATAAATATTCGGTGTAAATGTACATACTCTTGTGTGTAATGTAAAATGCTCCAAAATTAAATTTAGCAACCATTGTTTTGATTGTTTTTATTTTTTGTTTTTTTATTTTAAGAAAGCCTATCACCAGCTTTTTTATGCTGGATACTGAAAGTAGCATTAAAAGACAGTTTTCCAGGCTACCACAACTTCAAACAACGTATTAACTCTGGATCTTCAAGTAGTTTTTGGATTTGTGCTACAGTTATTGCTATGGCAGCAAAATGAAATTGAGCACAATTGCACTAGAGCAACATAAGAAACATCGTATTTAGTTGTACCCCAGCCCTGGAAACATGTTTAAACTGTGGCTGTTTCTCTGGCTTGATCTCATTTCAGCTCACATGTTCTAATGGCTTCCTACATCTCCATGTGTGAATTGGATTGGACAGTTTGGGAATCATGGCCTATGCTCCTCTAAGTATTTAAGCTCAGAAATTTGGATGCCTGTCAATGGGCTCCCATTAGTACTCCTATTATGTATGGATTTTTCTTTGAATATAGATGCATGTCTTTCCGTGATATTGAAGCGTGACCGTACACAAGTACACTATGAGAGCTCTATTTTTGTCTGATTAGTCCATTATACTCCATTTTAAAATCAATTTCCTAACCAGGTCTGTCTGCCTGTTGGTAGAGGGAGAAAATATGTTTGCTGAATCATGCCATTAATTTGCCATCCTCTGCTTTTTCTATGCAGTCTTATCAGAGCAGGTTTATAAAAAATTCGAAGGGCACTGTATTTTCTTTTTCATACTTTTTAAAGTTTAGAAATTTTTAATCTTGTCTGTAGCATGCTCAAAGCTCACCAGGTGATGTGCTGAGAGGGTTTATCTGCTGTTTAACAGGTCACTGGCGACCAGCTGGCTTAGCTTGTGACCAGAGACACCTCTGTTTTATGACTAGTGATATCTTACACAAATAAAGCTTATAACACCCACACTTGGCTGTTGGTGCTTATTAGTGCTCTCTTAAAGTGCATGTGTGCATGGTTACAATAAGAAGCAAGCAGGCTCGTAAATATTGTCACCCATCTGTACTGTATCTGCATGGCTGCTTTGTACTTTCAGATATTTGTCGGTAAACTGAGGTGCAGCTGCAGAGGTAAAACATGGGGCAAGCTGGTGCAGACTCGTGAATAACATCATTACAGCAGTGGATTTCTGTGTTAACAAAGTTAACATTTACAATATATATAGTATATTTGGAAGCAAACCATGCTGGTATGTTAACGTTTGTGTGCAAGTGTTTCTGTGAAATGCGAATGTGTAGCAGGTAATGGTCTATGACGTTTAAGAGCTCACAGCATAACGGACTCCATGAGAGTCTATAAACATTCACCTATTTAATTTGCTCGTCATTTAAAACCGCAGAGAAGGCCAATCTGTCAGTATAGTGTTAAGTGTAAGGGCTTGCACATGCATGTGGTACATATGTAAGCCCTGTGCTCTCTGGAACCTTACGTCTATCCTTGTGCGCATGTTAGGTTGTGCAGACAACACCATCTGCTTGTGGCTGTTGAGATGAAATCCCTGAAAGGCTCCTCTTCCCATTTCAGTAACAGCTGATCAGTCATCCAACAAGCTGGCTGGCAGCTACATCAAAGACAAAGTTGTCTCCAGAGAACCAAGTCTTATTTATTCAGATAGATCACTTACAATAGCTGTGACTGGTTGAATCTTGTCACAAAAATAATACAAATATTTAAAAAATACGCTACAAGTATTACGCCATACTATAATAATAAGAAATGTTCTATAATTCTATTTTGGGTCAGTTGTAATTACTACAACTATTGAACTTACTAGATACCAAAATTAAGTATAAACCAGAATGTTGTTAAAATACTGTATGCTTCATTAATAGAATTCATTAATATAAGGTAGAATTGCTTTAAATTTTTCATTAGGGTGGAACATTTTGGGTACCTATCCTGATTTTACTCTGAAATTTGTTGGGATTTTGTCCCTTATGTGCTTACAGATCTGACATAAGTGAGAGGATGTAAAAAATATAGGTTTTGTTAATCCCAATCTCAACAAAAATTGTACATTTTTGTTACAAAGTACAATTGCAAACCTAATTTAAGTTTTTTATATTGCTTTTGGACTTCTTCCTTCTGTTGACTTTGAGTCAATGTTGGTACAGGGGTTGTTTTACAGTGGATTATGACCCTCTTTCACCATTTTGACCCAGCTTTTTTCAAGGTCTTTTGCATTCTATACAAAAAGTAGTTCCCCTTTGGGATACAAGACCCATCTCCTTCGATACGATATGATATCTGGACTTATTAATGCTCTGTTAAAGTGAATGTGTGCATGGATTTAAAAACAAGCAGATAGGTTAAGAAATATTATCACCCATCTTCACAGTAGCTGTATAACTGCTTTGTATTCTTAGGTGTTCGTCTGAAGTATATTCCAATGCTTTTGCTGTATACATACAATTGATTGTTCCCACTGAATGGGCCACCTACTGCAATCTAGAAATTGAACCCAGGAATGAGTAAGACTTGTGTAGGTCCAGTTCTTGTACTTTTATCCTTTCCAATTTATTCAGCTTTTTCATGTTGTGAAACAAAAAGGGAATTCCATACAGGTGTTGCGTTAAAGTACATCCAGTTTTGTGGCCTAATTTGGACCTTCTTAGATTGCTAAAAGGAATCATAGTCTTAAGCTATTTAACTTGACGAAAAAATTGTATTTGTGTTACAAAAAGTTTGTAGGACTACCTTACAAAGAAATTAAAGCTGTGGCTCTTTAGTGGTATGCATAGCGGCTTTGACCCATTTCCTTTCTGTATTAGCTCTAGCTCAATAAGACTAGATTGAACGCCTCTGTGAACAGCAACTTTTATGTTTTGCCAAGGATTATATTTTGGTCTGTGCTTTGACTGAGCCAAAACAACCACCTAAATGTTCCCTGGTATAAACCACTCCACTAAAGATCTTGCAATATCAGTATTCTTGTTGTGCTGGATTGTGGCTCTAGGTTTCCATTTAAGACAGGAGGAAACCAAACTAGAATGTCCAATGATAAAAGAAAAACAAGAAAAGACAATTACAATATGTCTCCTACATACTGTATGGCTGACTGTGTGACAAGAGTTTATATATATATATATATATATATATATATATATATATATATATATATATATATATATATATATATATATATATATATATATATATATATATATATATATATATATATATAT
>JAVLVB010000557.1:857239-902459 GCA_032876305.1 Orestias chungarensis | reverse complement strand
ACTAACAATATATTATCCAGTATATTGGTATATTTTCAAAGTTCATTCAAGCTTTTTAGGGGAATGTCAACTCGGTACGTTAGGACAATATTACATTGTTGTTTTGAGGAATGGTCTGCATTCAGCTTCTGTTTATAAATTACTCAAATATAAGTGCAGTAAAATACTGTAAAGTCACATATAGACTCATGCACATATCTCATACACAAACTCACTTATCAGAGGTAACAAGTGCTTTGATATATTGTTTAATATCCATTTGTGGGTAATGGGATGAAATAGCAGATGAATATAAATACCCTCTGTCTGTTGCCTGACCCACAACTGTCCTGTGATGACGCATTGATTTAGATTTAGACAGTGTTTTTCTCTCTTGAACCCTTTTCAAATAAACCTGACTCTATGTATAAAAAAAAGTATTTGCCCTAAAAACTAACTAACCTATAAACTGATTGCCGTGTTCTTGAGGGCAAAACCTTCCATGTACAATTCTGTAATATTTGGGAAAATTTAACACCAAAATTGTTTCATGTTAGCTACCCTTGAGGATGTTTGAGCATTCATACTTGGAACTTTCTAACTGGATATAGGTCTGGATGTTTTCAGTTGCTTGGTTAATCGGACAACTGTATTTTGTTTTTCTATGAGCCAGTCAAAAAGAGTCCTGTTGATATTCGTTAGATTGTTGTTCTCCTGCAAAAATGTCACAAAGACTCTGCTAGAAAGTAGAATTCATGCTTCTGTGCATTATGGCTAGGCAACCAGCCAAGCCTGCTTACATTATCAATGTTTTATTGTAATGTTAAAAACAAAACAAAAACGTTTGTTTTACTTTTCCTTTAAATATTTCCCCCTGAATATTCAGGGGGAAAAAAAAGAGGTATCCTGCTACAAGCCTTTCACAATAGTTTTGTTCGAATTGTGAACCATTTATCTTGAGAGAACTGCTGTAACTGATGTGTCTAAGAAAGTGAGAAGGAAAAGGATTTTTGTTTTTTTTAAACTGTGTTTGTAAACTTTTAACTTCAAATGTTGTTGTGATTTAGCCAGTAGGGTGATGGAGAAAACAACCCAGGAGTTACTGTGTGTGAGAAAGGCTTGAATATGACAGAAATTAGGTCTGGGGTATTTGAAGTTTGGAAGGTTTGCAAGTGAGCGCTACAGCAAGATCTCTCACACACATGAATGAATACAGCACACACTTACAAAGATCATAGCTGTGTGCTTTAATCCCTTTGTGCTTGGTGGCTCAATTCCACTGAGGTTAATTAGAGATAATAAAGGGAACCATGTCATGATCTGTGTTTTTGGTTTGGTTCAGTTCATTATTATTTAGTTGTTGTTATCATTAATTATATTTAGTTCTTGTTTTGTTTAGGTGATTTTCTAGTTTGGTTAAGTTTTGTTAGTGTTCTCTAGTTTGTTCCTTCGCTCTCTGCTCTCTTTTTCTCCCTGTGTGTGTTTATGTGTGTGTTTCCTCATCTGTTTTCTATCATCATTCACATCTTTTCTAAATTATCTAATCATCTTCTTCACCAATCCAACCCCGGTTCCTCTATACTTAAGCCGCATTCATTCATTCACTCACCGCTGGATTGTCTGGTGATTTCCCTTCTCGTCTCTCTGCGTCATCTCTAGCTTTTTCCTCCATGTCTCCCCGTAAGCCTTTTCGCCTCTTGCTCGCTGAATTCTCTGTCCTGGCTCTTCTCCATCATTATTCTCCCCTGGTCCCGGTCCTGGTATTTACTTTGGTTTTTGTTTTCTTGTAGTCTCCGGTTTCCCGTCCTTCCTCCCCCTTCTTTTCTCCCCAGTTTCCTGTCTTAGTTTATCTCCTCCCTTGTGATTATTATTATTATTATTGTTGTTATTTCGTCTGTTAGTTTAGTTCCCTTTCCCGTGTTCTTATGCTGATTTGTTTATTTCGATTGTTTTATTTATTCACATTTGTAGTCCCCCCGTCTCGCTTCAGTTCTCTGTTTGTTAATGTTCCGCGTCTCAGTTCTGTTTGTTTACGTTCCGTCTCGGCGTTGTTCCTGTTCCATTTCCGCTTTGCCCTAGCTCCTGTGTATGTTCCGTTTATGTTCATTATTCTTCCCCCAAAATAAATTATTTATTCTTTCAATTCCACCTCTGCTCGAGTCATTGATCACAACCTGACAGAACGATCCAGCCAGATAGATTCATCATCCCCGATCAGCACTTCCGCCTTCCGTCATGCCCTCTTCTCGTTCCTTCCGCCGCAAAAAACGCAGCTTGCCGGTGGTTGTGCTCACCGACGCCCTGGCTTTTTCCTAGTTTTCAGCCGGGGGCGGGGGTTCAACACCGGTGAGCTCCGAGCACATTTTCACTTCCGTGTCGTCTTCTTTGTCTCCAGTCTCATGTTCCTCATCTTCTTCCGTCTCTCCACCGCCCCCCCACCGATGTTATTTTTGACTGTCCATAATTAGGTCCCCTCACAGAGGATTTTGATTTCACCCCGGTTTTTTCTGCTTTCTGTCACGACCCGGACATGACAGACATCATCTATGATTCCTTTTTTCAGTTCACAGACACCCTTCATGTAATTAGACTAGCCCGAGAAGCCAGAGACAGAGATGTAGCGGCAAGAGCAGCCCCTCTTTCCCCTCCTCCACCAGTTCAAACGTCAGCTTCCCAGCCTCTCGATCCTCCACCCATCACAGAGGACAAATCTGGGGGTTCTTTTATGGAGAACTCGAGAATTTATTCCCCTGGGTTAAGCCCCAACTTGAGCTTGTTGAAAAGTACCTCCAGCATCCTGAGCAAGTTTGGGGAGAGGATCTCCAGCCTTCCAAGCTCGACATAGCTGGAGCAGCTGCGGCTGAGCTTTCGCCCCAAGAGGAGCTAGCGGCAGAGCCCTCGCCCCAGGAGGAGCCTGCTTCAGGGCTCTCGCTCCAGGAGGAGCATGCTATAGAGGTCTCGCTCCAGGAGGAGCCTGCTATAGAGGTCTCGCTCCAGGAGGAGTCTGCCCGAGAGTTTGTGCTCCAGGAGGAGCCTGCCCGAGAGTTCGTGCTCCAGGAGGAGCCTGACAGAGAGTTCGTGCTCCAGGAGGAGCCTGCCAGAGAGTTCGTGCTCCAGGAGGAGCCTGCCACAGGGCCCTCGCTCCAGGAGGAGCGTGCCACAGGGCCCTCGCTCCAGGAGGAGCGTGCCACAGAACCTTTGCTCCAGGAGGAGCCTGCCACAGGGCCCTCGCTCCATGAGGAGCGTGCTACAGAGGCCTCGCTCCAGGAGGAGCGTGCTACAGGGCCCTCGCTCCATGAGGAGCGTGCTACAGGGCCCTCGCTCCAGGAGGAGCGTGCTAAAGAGCCCTCGCTCCAGGAGGAGCGTGCTACAGGTCTCCAGCCTAAGGGTAGGACTGGTCTTCCACCTCCAGAGACAGCTGTGGACCAGCTGCCTCCTGACGGAGGATTTGACCCGCCTCTAGTATCTGGTATTACAGAGGGGGTCCGGCTTCTCCGCCGAGGATTCTATGCCGCCAGCGACCTCCGCCGAGGGCTCTCCACCGTCAGCGGTCTCCTAAATGCTTCTCCTGTCTCCTGCCTTCGCCAGGCACGGGGAGTGTGGTCCGGCACAGAGGACCGTCCACAGTTGGGACTGCACTTTGCCGCCGTCCTGCCGGTCGGCCTCTAGATCTTTGTGCCTCTAGTCGTCGTCCTTCCGGACGACCTCCAAATCTTCGTGCCTCTAGTCGTAAATTTAATAATGACTTACTAATTATTTAATTACTTAATTATTAATTAATTATCAATGGTAATAAGATTGAGGGTCGCAGTTTTACTTACAAATCGTTCAGAAGTGCTGTGCAGTCACCTGTCTCATTGGATTGTTTGTACACTGAAAAAGAGAAACATTTTGTTTCAATTTTTGTATTTTAAAACAAACGTAGACTTGTCTATCATTTCTTGTTTTTCAATACCCATTTCTAGAATTGAAATCTAATTACGATACTAAAAAATAAAAGGACTGCAGTAGTGTAAGTTTGAGAAACGTGACATTTTGTGCAGTTGAGAATGTGTTTTCAAACCAGAAGATTTTGGACTAGTTTCTTTTTTTCTGTTTCCAGTTTCAAAACACATTCAGTGTGTATGGTGGACACACAGTGACTGTGACTTAGTAAGTAGTTTAAGGACAGATCATTTCTGGATGCTTTTATCTGGTTCTGATATCATGATACCCTCAAAATGAACTGTAACTCAATAGGCTTTTAATCAGTTTTCCAAAAATCTTGAGCTCTATTAATAGGGAATATTAAATGTCACTGTGTATCAGTTCAAATAAAGTTACTATGTTTGCATTTGAGGCCAAAGTTATTCATACCTCAGGAGTATTTATACTTATAGTGATATTGATTTTTATAAAGGTGTTTTTTTATGAATGAAAAAAAACATTTTGGAGGAGGGACTTTAATACATAGTCTGCAACAGGAGCTGAAGTTTAGCATGATGGCAAGTACGCCTTCCGATCTTGTTAGTTAGAAGTATTTTTTTTTCCATTAAATATGAAGAAGTTTATAAAAGAATTTTTATGGAGCATAGAAAAAAAAAATCTGTGTCTTTGCATATGGCTGTCTGATCAGTTGCATATTAAATGAAAAACTGTGACATGATCTATGAGGAAAGATTTAATAAAGTGTGAACACACCCACTGCTTTTCCAACAATATCATTCACATTTAGTTTTAAAAGTTTTAGTATTTTTTGAAATCTGAATAGATTTTCAAAATTCCTTCTGACCAAGGAAAGGGAAATAGCTGCATATCAGAGCTGACACATGACTTTTATAGGTAAAATTGTGCTTTCAAGCTGAACATACGGTAAGCTTTTCCTTTTTTCCCAAATTTAGGTCTGCTTGCTCCTTTTATGACATGCAAAAAGCTGCGAGGAACAAACTGCATTATAGACTGTGCTTGGGCATCTAGCTGTATAACAATGATAAAGTTTAGCAGAAAAAAATGCAGAAGTTAAAAACATCCCTGAGCATGCTCCAGCTCTTTTATTTATTTTGCTCATATTAACAGAAAGATATATCCTATCAGTCTTTTACAGATCTCTGTTGGTATTTCATGAAGATATGTTAATTTAATATTCTAATAGAGATTAAATCACACAAAGTAGGATAGAAGATAAATAAGAAACAGCCTTTTTCCTTAGCTTTTTAGCACAAGAAATTAGACTTTTGTTTTGATGTTGTAAAACATAAAAAAAAAAAATTGAAGTTATTCTACAATAAACAAATTATCAGGAAAGATGAAATTCTTAAAATAAAATATCCTTTTTTTAACAGAGCTATCCTGGGGTTTCTGTAAACAACACAGAATAAAAGAAACAAACTGGATACTTTTTGCTTTAGGAATTAGCTACTCAATAACCAAACCTTAAATGACTAAACAAGAAAAAAAGAAAAGAGAGGTAAAGTCTATCTTGTTTGCTTCTTGAAGATCCACTTGAATTTCTGGCAAAAAATTATATATAGTTGAAATAAAAAGACATAAATTATCTTCTTCCCTCGTCATCACCAGAATTATTTCTATTTGCTATAACACGAGAAATAATATACCAGAGTTTCATTTATTTATTCAGCATTTGTTGCCTTTGAACTGAACACTCTGGTCAAACATTTAGGCCTCCTACCACAAGCCTCTAACAATGGTTTAATTAAACTTTGGTTCCATTTCTCCCAACAGACCTGATTGAATTGAGACAGGTTTGTAAAAGGCGTCTCTTGAACACCGTGTCAGATGATGCTAACATTTAATTCAGAATGCAGAAACAATTATCTGCTTCCTAAAATAATAGTTAATATTTGAATGCAATATTCCTCAAAGGAAAATTTACATTTATGTTCATAAAAACTTATTCAAAAGGTGATTATTGCCTGTCAGTTTAAATATGTTAGTGAGTGAAAGAAGTTATTTTATTTTATGTTTCTTCTGAGCTACCACATGTTAATGCTCTGTTCATACTGCCAGGTCTTTTTTTAATGTACTGTTTATGATTTAAAGTGCTTCAAAGAATTACTAATATATTATGAAAAATGTTCAGGATTTACATTTATAATATTGTCTGTTATATGTACACAATAATCACATTGCACTTTTCATAATGAAATACAACATATTAAGTTATTTTTTTTCGAGTCAACACGTGTGCAGCAAGACGGCAAATATTACATCTCTATCCAGGTAAAACTGACAGATAACAGCAAATGTATTTTTGATTGTTCCCACTTAGATTAAATACACAGGATTTGAGAATATATTAAATACAAACAGTTACAATAATGTTGCTATACTGGTAATATACATATAAGAACCCGCATCAGAGATTATAGCTTATACATGTCAGAATTAGGATGTATAGTCAATTAGAACAAAACTGTCCGAAAGGAGGAAAATCGAGGCAACTATTCCTAATTTCAAGTAACAAAACATATACACTTTTCTAAAAGCTTGCAAAGAGAAAATTTACATTCTTTAAAATGTATGTGCTGTTACTGGATGATTACAGCTTCAGTGCAGATGTATCTTATAGGTTTGCAGGGAGAGAGCCAGCAGAAGAATTACTAATACAATGCCTTAAGGCCAGGTTAAAGCACTCAGGTGGGACTGTTAGAGTTGTGTCTCATTGTCTTGTAGCAGGACAGGTGAAATGGGAGTTCTTAATTGAAAAATTAGGCTGTCAGGTGCACAGAGGAACTACGCTTGCAAATTACAAGACTGATAAAAACCATAATTTGAATAACTGTAACTTTTGGGGTAATGATCAAAGCAAATAAGATGCCAAATGGAAGTGTATTATATCCCAGAAGAAAAACAGACTGACCAATCAAGAATGTTGACCTAATTGAAAATCACCTCATTTGACAAAATATTTGTTCCCGGGTATAAACAAAGCATAAATTGTCCAACTACTGTAAAAGTTGTAAAACCTTTTAAAAGCCATTATGTTTTGTGCATTTCTTTATCAAATGCAAGTGCTTCTTCCAGGAATATCTTCCATGTAATGCAACCACAGCCATGCATTTTTTACATAAAAAACCTTCTGTGGTCATTGTGCATTATAGTATAGAGGCCATATAGATCCCTTTATATATGGAGGTGTATTTTTCTTTTCTTTTTTTGTTTGCTGCATATTGGTTAGTATGCCTCTTGGTGTGTGACTGGTCAATAATTTCCACGAATCAATAATGATGTATCAGTCCTACTCCCATGCATTTAACACTTGGTTTCACATGCTTTATTTATGACTCTTCATCTGGAGAGTTGTGAAGATTTTACTAAAACATATGTTTCATTTTTCCTTTCAACAACTTCACTCTGTCTGTAGAATGAAGAAGTCTCAATTATATTGTTTGGCTGTCAAGTCCAATCTACTGTATAATTGTGGAAGCTGTAATTAAAATACAAAACAAAAAAGGTTTTCCCGTGCTACTATACAATGTAAAAACCTAAATGCGTTTTTATTTTTCTGAAATGCCCAAGATATACATATGAAAGGTTCAGAGTTTTTTCACACCTTTAGCAAGAGCTGACTTGGGACCATTCTGCACACCTTAGTCATCGTAATAGATATGCATTTAAATCCTACAAGCATTATGTATCGCATATTTGTACTTTGAAACAGTAACTTTAAAACTATAATCCGTATACCAGCACACTTTGGAGTCTCAACTTAATGAAATTTAAATGAAATTAAATGGACAGTAAAGTCTAAATCTAAAGCAATCCTGACGTTATGATATTCTATATATGATATATAGTTTTACTTACAGTATTAAAAATTATGAATTATTTGATAGTATTGATTCAATTTTAATGGTTGCATCAGAGTAAATATTTCTGTAAATTGTCCAAAGTTAAGCACAGTCCGTTGTCTTGGGAGCTAAACAACATGAACACATTACCCAAATCTTTTTCCCTTTTTTAATAAAAGGGAAAACTTAAATCATAAATACAATGTAATGATTTTTGTATTTTAAAAACATAAATACTTGAAATTGTGACTAGACTTGATATTAATTTTCTCAGGTTTATACCTTTTTTTAATATGCAAGCATTTGTGACAAACTAGAAATTGATAGACGTAAATAGATGTCTATTGTAGTTTTCAAAATAGTTTGATAAGCAATATGTAAACAGTACATATTATTTATAGTTTGAGATTCCATTAGATGATTTGATTTGACAAATTCTACATGTTTGAAGAAACACAGAGAAGTGGAGCAACTAACTGAGGAGATTGTGGACAGGTGTGTTTTTGAGCACCACTATTTATCTCCCTGTCACTGTTTTGGTCAATATTGTCAGTGGTCTCAACCAGTGGATATCATTATAAATGATTGATATGGCAATGATCTATTTAGGTGACTTAAAGCAGTGTACTGCTCTGGAATATGAAATATAAAGCACAAATTCGCTGTACTCTGGGGGGAGGGTGTATAGCACCTGCCCCATTGCACCTTGATGCCTCTACATTGTTTTATATCATTTTTAAAATTTATTTATTTATGTTTTGTGCGTGTGCATGCCCAAATAATAATAATTTAGACACACTGTGGCCAGTAGATCCACAAAATGTGCCCTCACTTCCTTGCTGGGTTGACTAAGGCACCGCTGCTGACAGCTAAGCTGCTCCAGGGGCCACTATTGCTATCAGGGTGTAAACTGGACCGGGGGATTAGAATTTCGTCCCACCTCATGTACCACATGTGATGTGTTGACAAATAAAATTCCTTGATTCCTTGATTCCTTGATTCCTTGATTCCTTGAACTGGTCTGGTGAGTAGGTTCTGCAGCGGTATTAGTTTGTGCTTTATTATAATTATTTTTTTTTTGCATGATGAATATACTGACCAAGTAAAGTGAGAAATGAGCATCTTCTGTGTCATCCACATTTGCACACAAACTTCTCACAGGTTATAGCTGCTATCCAATGGTGCAAAAAGTGGGTGCGCGCTATAGGAGCCATGCTGGAGAAGCGATAGCAGTAAAATGATTTTTAGTTAGTTCACTTAATTTTTCGCTACCTTCAGCACTTTTAATCTGCTCTAGAAAAAAAATGAAAAGCAAAACTACATAACACAGACGTTTCAAACCTAGACTAGATTAATCTAAACTAGTTTTAGAATATTTCAAACATCATTCTTCATCATTCTTCATCATTCTTCATCATTCTTCATCCTGTTTTATTGTTTAGAGAAAGCACTGCTTGTAAGTATTTTGTGTTATTTTATTACATCTGGGATAACATTGAGCTATATTTGCGGGCATTTATGTTGGAAATGGTTGATGTTTGTAAGGTTGATTGTGACATGTTATTTGCACTGTTTTAAGTATTTGTGCACTTACTATTTGTATGATTTGTCTACTGTTGTATTCTTAATCATGTTTTTAATCTTTATTTGTAGTGTCACTCTTTTGGCATTGAAAGCAACGTCAATTAAAGTGGCATACGCCTGTCAATCGTCTAAGAGTTTATCTATCTGCACAACTGTTACTGGGAATACAGTGGGGCCAGAACAATAGCTCTAGGAAAAGTATGAATGGATTAAATTTGTGACTATACAGTGCAATTTTTAAAAAGGTATGAAATGTCAGTTATTGTGTTGTATGTGCATCAGATTGTAGTTTAAAGATCATGTTTAATTTTGCAGAGATGCCTCGTAAGGAGAGGAGGTTAAAGCAGAATCAAAAGGAGCTGTGTGAGGCTGATATTGTGTGTTGTGATTCCATGTTACATTCTTTATAGGATCAGTTGGTACAATTGAACCGGTTGTATAGCAAGGTATGTTTCTGTATCGTGTTTCAAATCCGCGGTACATGTGCCCGGTTTTTTACTTTGAGCACCTGCCCCTCCAAAAGTCTCTGCATGGCCATGGGTTCATGTGTGCAGACAGACATGCTGACTATTACCTAAAGGTACATCAGTGTGTTGTTTAGGCTGCTTGGTGATGGTTGAAAACAAAACTTTTAGCTGGATCAGCTGGAGGATCTCTCCAGATATAAGAGGTGAGGTTTCTTCTTTACTTCGGCACCAACTTTGTTCAAACATGGATTTTTTTTTTTTTCAACTGAAATGAGTCTGGCCACCAAGAGATGCTGATCAGCAACAGAAACTAACAACATCAAACCGTATATCCATCCAGCTAAAGCGTTAGACTATATATGAATGGCTATGGAAAAAATGACAGGAACAATTTTAGAGTTATATAAACAAGCTGAGATGGTCGTTTAAATCTTGGCAGTCTGACAACAACCATAGTGAAAAACAGCATTTATTAAGACTCACAAGAAAATCCCTAAACCAGATCTGCAAGCTGTTGGTGTTAATAAAGACTGGTCATATACATTGCTTTCCAAAAACACCACCCACCAACTTTGACTGCCAAGAGGCTTCAATTGGTGTGTCAAACTCCTTTTCATTTTTAACTAAATCAAAACCATGAATGACCTCTAAGAAATAAAATTATTCCATAACAAACTGTTAAAATGTTATTAAAAAGTTGTCAAATATAAAAATGAACTCAACATCTTTTCACATTGATGAAGCTTAACAGTACTCAAATAAAAACAGCCTTGACTATTAATATAATATTTAGGCACACCTTTGGGGCTCTATTATGTGACCCTTTAGAGTCTATTGATTTTTACAAGATAGAAAATCTATTTTGTATAATATATGCAGATTAAATACAATTTTTGAAATTAAATGAAAATAACTTTTGACGCTTGTTCAGAGCGGATTGAAAGCAAAGAAATTCATGAAATTTCACGCTCTCTTTATCCTGTTAAATAATCTATCCATATGTAGGTTTCTGAAGCACAGCAAGGACAAGTTCATACTTTCACAATAAACTAAAATGTGGATGGTCTATACAATTCTTTGTTAAACGGCTGTAAGTGTCCGACACCCTCCAAAGGAAGCAAAGAAGTACACTGAAAACAAACTGAATTTAAATTCAAAGTTTACTATTTTAAAACCTCTGAAACTGCTATTTAAAGCACGGCGTGGTTTGGTAATTTAATAAACCAGTATATTTTACAAAAAAGGAGGTTTAATTCTTCTAAAGATGAATGGAGAAGTTTTGTATCCATCTCTTTCCCCTTTATTATAATGCAAAATGTGTTGTGCAAGTCAGGTTCCTGTCTTTTTAACAAACCCAAGTGCTGAACACATAAACAGTGAAACATATCATGTCATAAAAATACAGTTAATGGACTACTCAAGCGAAGTATCAATATCTTTGCAGTCACACTAGACATAAAGTTGTGTCATTGAAGTTGGCTTTGACTGAGATTTACTCTCTTTGCTCCAAATAACCCGCATTTGGCTTGGAGCTGAGAAGCAGATAAGATGTTGTTCTGCTCCTAAGGCTTCAGCTGCTGGCAGAGTCACATTGACTTCTCATCTGCAGCTTTTGACACCTCCACCCACCTTAAGGCTGCGGGCGTCTCTTGATCTCAGCTGGTCAGCTTATCGGCCTGAGCTGCTGCTTCAGAGACTCACGCCCACGTATACACGCACACAAATAATGTAGATCTGAATATATTACATTGAGCACAGGCTAGCCAACAGAGTATCAAAGGAAATTGACTATGCATTTAGGCTTGTCTGAAATCATAACTCCTACATAAACTGTTCTGTTAATGTGAATCATCAAGTGGATTTTCATTTTGATTTTTTTCTTGACTAATATAGGGGATGTAATTTTTGATTTCAAAATTATAATTAAAAATAGCGTTATGCAGTTTTTATATGGATTCTGCCTATAAGCAATGTTTCTTGTTAAAATCAATGTTAATCGTACAGTTTATTTTACAGTTTTTATAAAGCTTGGATTACCTTTTTCTTTGGGTTTGGTTATTTGAACAATGTATATATTAAAGTTATTAACGATCGATTTAGGCTGCTGGAGGATAATCTGACAGTTTTTTAGTCTGGTGATTTTTATGTTTTCTGCTGGAATTTTTGTTTTCCCCGTTAAATGGGAGATTTTTGTCTCCTCTGTCACTATGTGCATGCTTGGTTTCAAGTATTGATGTGAAGTCACAGTCGAAATGCAAACTATCATCTACTGTATCTGCTTACCTAACCATTTAAGCTAATCTAAAATAAACTGGCTTACTTTATTGTTGGATGAATATGATGAACTGAAATGTATGTATGATTGGACTGAATTGGATTCTCTTGTAAAGTGACTTGGGATGTGTTGTAAAATTGGCACCACATAAACAAACCAAATTGAAACAGTTGTTTCAATTAATCTATTTGTTTTTAAAATTTCTTTGGGTAATTTTTGTTCTTGAGTTAATTTTTGAGGGCAGCTGATTAATTTTCACTCTTGTATTGCAACCGTTCGCTTTAAGTTAGCATTATTAAGTTAGTCATTGGTCTCATCAAGAACAGTGATGAGTCTGCTTACAGACGGGTGGTTGATCAGGTTGTCCTCTGGAGCAGTCAGAACAATCTGGAGCTGAACACAGCAAAAACAGTGGAGATTACCGTGGACTTCAGGAGGAGCCCCCCCAACCCTGCCAGCACTCACCATCCTACACAGGACTGTGATGGCTGTGGAGTCCTACAAGTTCCTGGGCACAACGATCTCCAAGGACCTGAAGTGGGACAGCAACATCAACTCCATCATCAAGAGGGCTCAACAGAGGATGTACTTTCTGTTCCAGCTGAGGAAGTTCAACCTAGGCCAAAAGCTGATGGTGCAGTTCTACACAGGCATCATAGAGTCCATCATCACCACATCCATCACAGTGTGGGGCAGTGCTATCACAAAACACAACACCAAGAGACTGCATAGCATTATCAAGTCTGCAGAGAGGACCATCGGTGTAAAGCTGCCCGCACTGCTGGACCTGCATGACTCCAGAACCAGGAAGCATGCAGAGAAAATCATCACGACCCATCTCACCCTGGCCGTCACCTGTTTCGGTGCCTTCCATCAGGCTGACGCTTCAGCCACATGAAGACCCGTACGACCAGGCTACAGAGAAGCTTTTTTCCAACTTCCATTATTCTCATGAACAATTGAACAATTTATTTATATAACTTCTATAGTTTTTATACTGCACAAAACTGCACATGCTAAATGTTACAAATGTTTCTTTACTGGGTTTTTTGTGCACTGCAAGCATCTGTGTAATCAAAAACAAATTCCTTGTATGTGTGAGCATACTTGGCCAATAAAGCCTGATTCTGATTATGCAGTACCACCATTTCTAAATCTAAACCCCAGTATGCTGGAACCTATTTTCAGCTTTCCCAGCAGTACGTAACACATATGCTCCAAAACAATGGCTTTCTTAGGGAAAGTTTGAACTTTTCAACAAATACTCTTCAAGGTCTAAACTGGAGAAGACAGAGGATATGTAAAGTACATGGCTTCCCTTTAATTGCTTGTCTTTTACAGAAGAAAACCATAACAGTTGTGAGCTCATTTGAATTTTGATTCTAAAGGAACATATCACTTCATGTTTTTAAGGATCTTTCATTTTTATTTTTTATTTTCCTATGTTATTTTCCTGTCCACATTAAGGTTTGAAACTAATGAAAGTGGCTCCATGAGTCTTTGAAATTTACTCATGTGAATTTGAGTTATTGATTAATTAATCGTTTGACAGTTTTATTTAAAAATGTTATCCATGTTTCAGTCCAATATTATCACATTATCAGTGTCACATTAAGGGTGATACTGGCACTTATTTTTTCCAATTAAAGCACTGACTTCAACCCTCAATTCTTCCATAGAGGTTCCCAAGTGGTGTCATGGATGAAATGCACAATTGCATTTATACTTCTAAAGATTTTTTCAACCTTCCGTTGAGATGTCTGATGCTATCAGCAGGTTAAAAAATGTGCGAATGTAGCAGTAAATCCTCTGGCGGAACCGAGTGACAGAGAGTGAGGGCTGATAGCAGTTGGCACTCTATCCTCTATTCTGCTGACCTTTGTGTTCCCTTCCACTGGATTATCAATAATCCAGGTACAATCCATTCATGTTGTATTGACACCAACATTAAAATAGCCCTCAGAGAGCATCATCCACCTATTTTAAAGAGACAGAGAATAGTGCATTATGTTCTTCCACGATGGCGATGGATTGTGGTGTTTTTTATATTAGTATTATTATTAAAATTAAGGGATTTCCACTAAATATCCTCCTTCTATCACAGAATAAAGAAAATTCTGAAGAAAGTGTAAATCACAAAGAATTTCATTCCTTTTTTTAAAGCTTCTTACATATTATAAAAAGAATACAAGATCCACTTAATATTTTCTTTAATGATGAAAATTTATAAAGAAAATAAAAATCTTATTGTATGTTTTAAAAACAAACTTGAACATAAAAACTGGCTGATGCTGCAAAGAATTGTGAGTTGTTTTCTTTCAACAAACTACCTGAAAGGTATGTGGTGGTGCCTGCAATAAAAATTTATAACCTGTTGGTTTATTAAGCTTGTCAAAAAAGAGAATTTCTTTCTTAAAGTCTATTATTTTTTATTTATTTAAGAAAAATTTGATTGCCATTTGACATTTTTTTGGCTCCTTCAAAGGTTCTATCTGTGTACTAAATTGGGTTAGGGGTGACTTTAGAAGAAGCTGTAGAGCCATTTGGCCTATCCATTTCTGAATTTCATTGAAATGTGTACATTTTCCACATATTCGACATGTGTGCACAATTCTTGGATTTTCTTTATCTGTATTGACCTCAAAAAAGCCACTGCTAATAAAAAAACCCCCACTACAATTACAATAGGACTTTGCATCACTATCACTGCTTGGACCTAATAAATATATAAAATACCTGACCTAAAAAATAGGGCTGTCCTGTATTCAACAGGATTAATGATCTCACATTTCGTATCCAGTCAGACAAAGTAATAATAATATACTTCCTTTATTTACCATTTAATAGTGAAAAATAATGTACTCATGAGCAGTCAGAAGACCTTCTGTCTGTCTGAAATACTACATTTAACCTGAACTAAAGATTACATATAGAGATAATGTATCATGATGAAAATGTAAAACAAAATATAGGTAATATTAAGAGTTTGTCTAAAATATTAATATAACAGCTGCATGTGTTTTTTTCTAGATTCATCGTACTTTAAGTTTTAGTTCCCTGCCCCAAGCCTGTTATTCTTCAATTTCTGGAACCATACATAATAGACACTATGTGAGTAGGTTAGAACAGAGTCAGACTCCAAGTCTTTCAGGCTCTGCAGTGAGACAGAGTTAGGGGAGGAGGGAGAGACATTGAGAGCCACAGACCGACCAGGAGTCCGAGCAAAGTCTATGAATAATCGCCTAAGTGAAAAAAAAAGAACATACAGTGGCAGGATCTTTGTTTAAGGTCCCTAACTGACATTTAAAATACAATTTAATACATTTGCATGTTTTGTTTCATTTCTCTTTTACATAACTAGTGTTGGTGAGTAAAAAAAATGGGCTTTGAAGCGGCTCCAGTAGTGTTCTTTTAATTTTCTTACCCAAGGTCCAAGAAAGTATAGGATTTCTATTTAATTGACTGAATTAGAAATGTTTTGTAAAACTTTTTCTTTTAGCTGGTCTCAGTTTAAGTACAGATTCGTTATGACATCCGGCTTAGCAACATGCTCATCTTCACTATGGATCAACATAAGAGTGCTTGAAATGAGATATAAGACTACATGGAGCAAATGTGTTGAGGGGAGGGAGGGGTCAAGGGTCAGAGGGAGGAAAGACACAGAAGAGAGAAGGCAGAAAAAACAAACTACTACTACTCAGGATAAAAGTTGTTTTATTCTGGGATTTTTTTTGAGTCCAAACAAAAGTAAAACAATAAAATAATTTAGTCACTTGTAGAATCAAAGTTACCTTCCTCAAATTGCTTTTCACGATCTGGTCATGGTCTGCTTTGTTTTTTATTTTAATTACATATTGTTCAAATAAGTATTTTGGTTTACACAGGGATGGTTTACTAATTGTTGACTTATTATATTCCTAAATAATAAGATATTATCCCATGGGTTCTGTGATAGAGGTAGTACTTTTGCGTGACACAGAGAATAAAGGGTTACAAGACAATCCTCTTTTTTGCAAAGTCACAGCATGACATTAAGATTAACCAAAACACTGTCCAAAATTTCAAGCATCCAAGGTTTTTGTTTTAATTTTAATGGAGTGGGCTGTGGCGATGTTTAATCTTTTGTGTGTTTTTCAGCTATTTTTGGAGACTCCTTGTTTAAAGCTAGTACTGTCATAATATTGGAATAAAACGTCTAAACGTCCGAGATTGACATGGACAGTCACAGAAACTAAAACACATTGGAATAAATTCATTAAAAGGTTAAGTGAAATAATAATTCACCAGAACTATTACAGTTGGTTAAACCATGAATCACAAGTGTCCTTGGAAATTCGAAGAGACATTTACTCATTAAAATGAACTGTCAAATGGCACTTGTTGTATTGAAGGAGGGCATTCAAACCCTTACTTCCTGGCTGAAACTGCTAATGGTATGCTGAACGACAGTTTTAACACTTTGGGGATGTCTTTTGCTTAGAGCAGTCCCTCTTTCAGGTATTGATCGAGGTGTAAGGCTAAAGCTGATAGCTGAGCTGCAAACAACTTGAGAGCTAACTCCCAGTGTTCCTTGCTGCTGACACGGCCTAGACCGGCATCATTATTACAGCATTAAGCATTTGCAGTCAGGCTACACTCTACCCTCTCTCACCCTATGATAAACTACTGACGCAACTCGAGGCAGATAGGTTTTTTAGCAAACATCAGCTACAAAAAGAACATCAATTATTCAACTTCACAGCGCCCTGTTGTAATTACTTTGCATTGACAGGCTGCCAGGCATCCCAGTCATAAGTCAATGAAATAATCAACGAGATGCGGAAACTTTACTCCTGCAGCTTTGCAAGGTGCTTCCTGATTAGGTTGTCCTTGTAGCCAGCATTAAAGTAAGCCACTGATTCAAAGCTTGTTTGAGGGAGGAAGTAAAAGAAAAGACAATGACAACTTATAATGTAGACACTGATACTCTGAATGTTATGTTTGTCTGACATGGAAATGCTGCTTCTTCCTGTCAATTTTAATGTAACCAAATCCTTCTGTGACTTGTTGGGCATTTTAATGTTCTGCAGCCAGAAATGTAAAAAGATCATGTTTACACACTCAGAAACAAAGATAGTGATCAACACACAGACAAAAACACAGTTTAATTTAGAATTGGGGAGACTTATCAGTGTCTCCATGTTTACATTCCACAATACTTTCTCATTGCCCTAATTTTTACAAAGCATCTGTAATCACAAAAGAATAGGGGTGAGTTTGTTACACAATCAGTGAAAAGTTAGAGGAAAGATACAGCAAAGAGTTGTAAAGAGGACAGAGGAGAGAGCAGACAACAAGAATCAAGAATCAGTTTATTTATATAGCGCCAATTTACAACAGGTGTCGTCTCAAGGCACTTTACAGAAAATCAATTAAAATCAAAGATACATCAAAACAAATCAATTTGAAAAAGTTTCCAATCTAAGGAACCCCAGCAGATTGCATCGAGTCATTGACTTGCAGCATTCACTCCTCTGGAATCAGCAGACCAAAACAATGCCTTGTGTTGTCGTTGACTTTACAGCAATCCCTCATACTGAGCATGCATGTAGCGACAGTGGAGAGGAAAAACTCCCCTTTAAAAGGAAGAAACCTCCAGCAGAACCAGGCTCAGTACGAGCAGCCATCTGCCACGACTGACTGGGGGTTTGAAGAGACAGAAAGTTAAATTAGAAGCACAGGATACTGAAATAATAGAGCAGAAATTATAGTAGCAGTTGTAGAACGTCACTGGAAGCATCTCAGCCCATGTTCTCATCCAAGAAGCTGTCTCAGCTAACAGAACACCAGCCCGGGTGTGGTTACTATGGAGAGAAGAACACTAAGAGAAAACAAAAGGTTAACAAGTTTGAAATAACGGTAACTAAGTAGATTGGACAAAGGAAAAAAGTAGCAGAGAGAGAAGTGGTCAGATTGTCCTCCAGCAGTCTAAGCCTATAGCAGCATAACTATAGAAAAACTTAAATAACTTAACCCTATAGAGTGAGACATGAAGAAGGTAGAGCAAAGGAGAACCGTCTGTCAACACTGAGTTCCTCCCCCAACCGGATTAGGATGTCTTCTCTACCTCTTCCTAACTATAAACTTTATCAAACAGGAAGGTTTTAAGCCTAGATTTGAAACTAGACAGGGTCGCTGCCTCACGGACTAAAGCTGGAAGCTGGTTCCACAGGAGAGGAGCCTGATAACTGAAAGATATGCCTCCCATTGTGCTTTTAGAGATTCTAGGAACCACCAGTAAACCTGCAGTCTGAGAGCAAAGTGCTCTGTTAGGGACATAAGGAGTAATCAGATCTCTAATATACGTTGGAGCTTTATTAGTGAGGGCTTTATATGTCAAAAGAAGAATCTTAAAATCTATTCAAAGTTTGACAGGGAGCCAATGAAGGGAAGCTAAAATTGGGGAGATATGATCTCGCTTTTTAAGCTTCATCAGAACTCTTGCTGCAGCATTTTGGTCCAACTGTAGCTTTTTAATTGCATTTTGTGAACTTCCTGCTAGTAGAGAGTTACAATAGTCCAGCCTTGAAGCAACAAATGCATGGACTAGCTTTTCAGGATCTGTCCTAGAGAGAATATTTCAAATTTTTGCTATATTCCTAAAATGAAAGAAGGAAATCTTACAGACCTGTTTTATATCAGACTTGAAAGTCATTTCCTGATCAAAAATAACACCAAGGTTCTTTACATTGTCACCAGACACCAACCTGATACTATCCAGGTCAAGTGGCTGACTATGCAATTTATTTTTTAGAGGTTCTGGTCCAAAGATAACAACTTCTGTCTTTTCAGAGTTCAAGAGCAGAAAGTTTAATGTCATCCACATTTTTATGTCATCTAGACATGCCTGTAATCTACCAAACTGACTGGATTCATCAGGATTTTTAGATAAATACAATTGTGTATCATCAGCATAACAGTGGAAATTAACACCATGCTGTCTGATGATTTTACCAATAGGGAGCATGTATATAGTAAATAGAATTGGGCCAAGTACAGAAACCTGTGTTACTCCACAAGTAACCTTACAATGCGGAGAAGATTTGTCGTTTAGATGAACAAACTGGGATCTATCAGACAAATATGATTTAAACCAGCCTAGTGCTGTTCCCTTGATCCCCACAGTGTGTTCGAGCCTTTCAATGAGGATATTGTGATTGACTGTGTCAAAAGCAGCACTGAGATCTAATAGAACTAGAATAGACGCGAGCCCATTGTCTGAGGCCATGAGAATATCATTAGTAACTTTAAGGAGAAATGAAACAAAACATGACATCTCTCTCTATTCCCAGTCTTTAGTTTTTACAAACTGGAAAGACTTAATTAATTTTGAAGGGGAAAATAAAAATAAGAAAATAGTATTAAGTGAGGTTGCTACAGACAATAATGTGGTGGTCCTATGATTTTTTTCTGAGCTTGATTGAGGCATTTTATCCTCCACTGAAAAATATGGACAGAAAAAGACAGAGAATAGAAAAAGAAAAGGAAAGTGGTGACATGTGGCTGGCAGTTTCGTGCACTATGTTGGCAATGCTTTTTTTGCACTCTCTAAATCACGACCGCCCAATACGTCGATGAGATTATTGCGGGTTGATCGCAAGAGGAGTGCAGGTTGATCACACGGCATTAAAGGAAGTTGATGCTCGCTTCCATCATTCCGTTTGTCTTTCGATTCTCATACCGGGCATCAAACTGATGCGCATTTCAGCCTGCAAAAACAAGCCAACTCTATGATAGCTTTGCGTCAGGCACCTTAGCAAACTACGGTGTCGCGTAGCGAGTCTCCCAGTCTCTCTTAGCAGAGGCGGAGCTAGAGGCCGGGACAGCGCCAAACCCCACTGAAATCTACATATACTATATATACATACACATATTCCACAGTGGGGTAATGCAAGTTATGCAAGACAAACTCATATGTGTTATTAGATTAAATTTAAATTCAAATAAAATATACTTCATCATGAAAAGACAAAATAAAGGACAAAAATAAAAATGATTTAAATAATCTAAAATAAATAGACATTGTGCTCTTTTTTTTGGTTGGGGGCCAGTGGTAGATCCCTTAGGACTGGTCATATTTTAAGTAGCTCGCAAGCTCAAACAGTGTGGGCATCCCTGCTATTAATGTTCGAGCAATTCCGTGTGTGTTGGTAAGCTTACATCAGTAGGGATCCCATGTATTGCCTTTTTACAGATAAATTTTGTCAACTAGATCTTAAACCTCTTGTACATTCAGCTTCACACTCGATCTTTTTTTTTTTTTTCCACCAGATGTACTCATTGTTATTTGTCTACATACAAACACACACAGGCATCCCAATCTTTTCAGTTTGAGCACCACGCAGATAATGCCACACTCTGCTGGATTTTTCCTCCTTGCTAAATACTGATTCATAGGCAAATAATGAAAGCATGCCTGCTTGGAGCAGCCAGGGAGTTTTGGTTTTTTGAAGAGATAAGGAATTTGGATTTTATTCACATCGGAAACTGACAGAGACACTATGATCCCTCCATTCTCTTTGTCAGTTGTTTATAAATGAGTATAATGCAGAGTTCTATCACCTTAGTGGGAAGACGCATTAACAGATACAAAAAATTTTTTTTATTAATATTACATGAACTTGAATATAAGTCTAACCCAGCTTCCTGGCATTTGATCCTTTGGAAAGTCTTTAGAGTGCAGAAAGGCTTCACAGCATGCAGGCAGAAATTTGTGTGAGCATTGTTGCAGAGAATATGAGGAAGCCATATAAATCTGGACTCTAATGATAGCAGGTGTGGAATTAGTCAATTCCATGGTCTGTCCTACCAGATTGGAAATGCTTTAAGAAAAAGCTTTTCTCATCTTTTGAGGAAGCTTTTATTATTTTCGTGTCAGAAACTCTCAAATGAAGATGTTGTCTGTGGCACCTGCTTGGCACAAATCATAGTATAATAAAAACAAAGGATTATTTGTCAGATCTCATGTTAAATTTGTTTTTTTTCAAAACTGATTTATTGTCCAAATAACCTCCTTTTTGCTAAAGTATTTATACAACAACAGGCAGTGACAGGGAATTTGTACCAGTCTTAAGTGAACATTTAGGTCAGTCATAGATAGAGGGCTCCTGTGATATTTACAATATTGTTTTCACATGTTTACTAAGAATGTAACATAAGGGATTGCTTTCTAAGCATGCTGAAGTGGTTAACCATGTCTTTTTCATTGTTCAGTTGTATTATTTTAATTTTCAAAGGGTGTACCGAAACGCTTTTGAAAGCTGGGTGTTTTTACTGCTTGGAATATTGTTTAACCTTTAATTTCCATCAATTTCTCACTGACCTGTCTGGTGTGTTTCCTTGATCTACCTGATTCTATTTGTTGACAAATGTTCTCTGACAATCTTCTGAACATCTGTATTCACAGTGGCATTAGCATCACTAAACAGATGGATGCTGAAGTCACCTAACCTGATGAAACGCACCAGTGTTTGTGATGATCTATTGGATAACATTCCAATAAAATACATTTAAATTGGATGGAAAACACCCTGTATTAAACACTATTTCAGATACCCCCTTTAGCATGCAAGGCCATGGCAGCCTTGCGTATTACTTCATCCAATTGTTTTTATTCTTAGTTCTTGCTTTTATTGACTGTCTCAACATTACCACATTCTGCCATACCGAAACAAAGCCACTTTAATAAAAGATACATATATTTAATAACTCATACAAATCAGAAGCTGGTTTGGTTTTCTCTCACAGCTTCTAAGTTTGGGGTGCAGTTTTGTGGCATACTAACATCCCTGTAGCTGGACCAGTAGTTTCTATCTTATAATACTCATTGTGAGGCTTTACTTGAAGATAAACACATACACACCACCACGAAAAAATTCACATAAGTAAAACAAGGAGAAGGACTTCAAAATGCTAATTCAGACAAACACGCACATCGCGGAAATCCAGTTCTCATTGTGAATTCAGCACAGTGGCGTTATTTTGCAGCGGTGAGCCCCTTATTCAATTGAACTGCTATCCATCCTGGCTATGGCACCTAGCAAGCACGTACAGGGAGCTCCCACAGGAACTTTAGAATCTCTCTTACACACAATGGGTTGTGTGGAAACACAGTGACAAATAGTGTGTTGTGACAAAACCCATTAGAACTGTAATGGCGTAATGTAGGTCTCTGCACGGTCATAATTATCAGCTGAAATATGCCAAAATAACACTTTGTAGGAAGGAAGGGGCCTCTGTATGTGTTTGTTGTGCCAGACTGTGACTATAATAAACATCTAAGATACAGATAGAATAAAACATGTTTTGGTTTTAATGCTGCTACAAATGTTTACTTAAGCCTTCTTTTTGCTCACTGTGATAACATAAAGTTTTGAAAATAACTAAATACAAAATATTGACCGCAAAATCTACGTTCTTTTACCTGTACCATTTTTACATTACCTACCTGCATGCAGTTACTATATTAGCTTTTTAAAAGATGCTGGGAGAGAATTGAGGTCAAAATGAATACAGAGAATTCCTATAAATGTATGCACCTCTCATACTTATACAAAACTGTTGAAAGTACCTGATAGATTCTATGACCTTGACTTTCTTTTTTTTACCTAATTATGCCATAAAATGTTGTCCTCTGTGTGCTTGTTGAAGCAAGAGTTTATTTAAAGACCCTTCTTTAAAATAAAAAATAAAAAAAAATAAAAAAATGACAACTACATTTTTTAGTTAGTTTTTTTGAATTAGTATCTAAAAATATCATTTAAAATGGTGCATGGTTAAACCAACCAGCTCTCAAGACTTAAAAAAGCTTTAATTTATAAACTTTATTACTGCAAAAAAGGCAAATACATATTTTGCGAATCACAAAAACAATTTCACATGAAACACCATCAGTCTTCAAATTTATAATTCAAAACATGCAGTCAAAAAGAGGATCTGTTGGCCAATGTATGTGGGGCTAGCAGTCATCAATCACACATAAGGTAAGTTTCTATAATCTTTAATGTACCACTATTTATGTTGACATGATTGCACATTACCATTTTCTGTTTACTATGTAATACAATTAATAAAGGGAAAAGATGTTTTAGAAGGCACATTAACTTGACCAAAAATGTATGGTATAAATGTAACAGTTGTTTGACAAACTAACCCTTTTACTCTGAAACAAACGTTTAGTCATCTTTGCTTTGTTTCTTTTTTTAATCACTGACCACTACCAAAAAAAATTCTAAATTTATTGTTGGATTTTAGTAGTTGCATGTACAACAGGCAATAGGTATCTGACGCTGCTCAATTCCCCATTAAGCCTGAGACATGGCACATTCACATTGTGTTCCCTCTCATCTGCCCACAGATGGATGGTGAGAACTGCAGCTGTAGTGATGAGTGTGGCCCACACAAGTCCATAGAGCAAATATTAGGTGTGTTTTCTGTTAATGTGGGTGGTGCTAGAGTTATGTGGAGCTTAGCAGTGAAGCCTGGCCTTGTTTCTTATCATGCAGAGTTGAAGTCCTCCTCTACCCTCACCAATCTTGTACACTTTACAATACCAAGCCACAATCTGTAGTCTCACTATCTATGTTGTAGGTAGAGCTTTCAACCCTGCTCTGTTAATCGCAGTTTTTGCTATTCTTTACTCCTAGACCCAGTTTAACTTGTAATAAGAAATTGGCTTACAAGGCATGACTTAGACATTAACTTCTAATTGAAAAAACTATATTACGAATCTTGTAATTGGCTAGTTTATAAAGATTTATGATATATAAAAAAATCCAGGGGCAGGTTGTTATTTCAGATGAGGGCCAAACAAAACTGACTCAAATCTAAACTTATGTTTTTTTTATGTTACATTATTTAAAGAAAACAACAACAATGATCATAATCATAATATGCCCTGATATATTTTACCTTTATTATGTGTTATCTTTAGTTAAGCTTTTTAAATGTACTCAAAAATTAAATAATCATCTATACCAGAAATGCCACTAAAAAGGGTAAAATTAGACATTTCAGCTAATATAACAGCTTGCTACATTTGCTAGGATCATTAAAAGTTAATGTAAAAATGATTTTTGCAGGTTTAGCTTGAGTTAGTGGACTCTTATGAGTACCTAGGTGTTCAACTGGACAGCAAACGTTTAGCAAAGATGTTTTGCAAAGAAGTTTAGCAAAGAAGCTTTTTGGGTTATTTACAGAATTTGAAATTGTGGATTCTATGCTTTCGGATTGTATCAAACACAAAGAAATAATTTTTAAAAAGTGGCCATTTAGATGGGAAATCTCCCAAAACTAGACTCCGCAATCTTGGGGCGTTAAAGTCAGGATTGAAGTCAAACCTGGACTAGGTTCTCTTTTCCAATAACTAATAACAAAAATGTGTAAACAGCAAAATGCATCCTGTCATGGATGCATTTGGCCCCCCCATCACATTATCATGCGAAACATTGGAAACTTAAAAAAAAAAAATTGGCTTTTACTGAATCACACCTATAACACTATTCTGCTTTAACTTTAAATGTTTATTACTTTAAATTAGATCAGAAAATGAAAATAGGGATGCTGATGCAAGGCAAAAGAGGAAACAACAAATGGAGTTAGTGACAAATACGGGCAAGTGTAGCTTAGAAAGAAAACATCAACACTTCAAAAAATAAATGTAAAATAAAAAAAGTGAGTGGCAGCAAAGCAGCATTTCTCATGTGACATCTTTTGTGTTGCTGCCTGTTGGAGCTTAAAACTGACATGCAGTGACTGGCAAAAGTCTGATAGGAGGAGCCCTGTTGTCTCTCACCCTCACCTCCTGCTGTGGAGGCCTGTGCTTGCACTCCAGGGAGGGAGGTTTCAGGAGCTGGTGGAGACAGATGAAGAGGGAGAGAGAGCGAAAATTAAGTTAGAGCAAATGGGACAGCAGGCCATATCTATCTTCTCCATCTCCTTATGAATATGTAAGCCAGGCAGGTCAAGTAGGCACCAATGACTCTCCTCCTTGTGGGATTTAAGGGGATGCTTTCATTCAATAGGGATTGATCTTTCTATTGCCTATATAGATGAGTGTGTAAGGGAGGGATGTAAGTCCTTCTGCCTCAATGTAGAGTGTAGTTTCAATGGAAACATGGGAATTTTTTATGAATTAGACCAAAATTACCGTTTAAATGGTAGCATTCCAATAGTCTGGCGCTTACATCAAATTATCTTGAAAAGTAACTTCATAGTGAAATCAGTTTTGGGTTTTACATGCCCCCCTGTGAACAGTATATTTAAAAGAGTTTGATGCTCATGACAGAAATCACTCTTCTTCTATTTCTTTATGTTAGCATTGCCTTCGGCAACATATGTCTAAGTGAAACATTAACATTTTTCCACAATGCCGACAATGTGTAGAGGTTCAAACAAGTTTGCTTAGATCAACACCTTTTCTGCAAAGTCTCATTACTTATTTTCTGTCTTTTCACTTTTGCTGTGATTACTTACATCTTGTATGATCCACTTTGGCCCTGTAATCACATGTGGACATCACATTTTTATATCCTTGGCCATACAATGCTACCTCATGATGATTGTGCATCTCTGTTTCCCTGACAACACTCCCTTTCTGTCTGTTCATTTAACTCACTCTGAAAGAGCACATTCTTGTCACTCCTTCCCTGGATTATTATTTTCCCTGTTAGAGAAAGTAACATCACTTATTTAAGACTTAACAGTTATCAGGACAAAATCCTGAAACAAACATTTTCCTTCAATATCCACAGTAAACCTCGCTAAAATAACAATTTCCATATACTTTTACTGACCATTGCAATTGACACTACAACAAAGGGCAACATTATTAGCATTAACAAGGAGTGAACAATGTGTGTTATTCAGCTGTTAGCCAGCTTTAGGAACCACTTTTGTGCATGAGTGACTTTTTTGGAACTTACTGTAAAATAATTTATTCTAGTCAAGGTTCTAGTTTTAGGTTAAATTTAAATTAAAAAATAATAAAATAACTTTGTCATTGTTTTGCAAAACTGGTTACAGTAAGTATTTGATATGTGTACAATTTAAATCTTAAAGGTACTACACTGCTTTCTATTCTGAGCGGAAAAGGTCAGTCCCAACCTTAAAATCAAATTTTGGATTTCCACATTAAAATTATACATATGCAGGACAAAAAAAAAGTTTATTTGTACTTCTGGTAAAATTTTTCCATTACAATATGAAATTTCAGATTAAGTATTTTGATAACCTCTGATGTTGTTAGCAATTAAGCCAATCTCAAAAACAACTAAAAGCAAGCAGTACTGGGTTTCAAAACAAGACGTTGAGCATTAAATTATATTTTCTTTAATTCAGAGGTAAGTAAAACAAAACAAAAAATGTTGTTTATTGTTCATTTTTGTGCCCTAAATCAGTTAATATATTATTTACATTGAAAACAGAATGTCTGTTGAGCACAACTAAAGGCAATTTATTTACCCCCAGTGGTTTGTGTACTAAATTTTAGCATTTTTTAGAGGTTTTGGCTTTGATGCATGAAGACACAAAAGGATTATTGAGTGCATGTTTTTGAGTTGTGATTAATTCGGTCCCCCACCTAATACAAAAGTTACTGTGAAGACTTAAAATGAATTGAAGTGTAAAAAATGTATTAGTATTCTTTTTGAATTTCTAATTAATTTTCATGTGTGTTCAACACAGATCAGTGCCATATTCTATTAGTCTAACTATCTGGCATCTTAGTACAGCACCAGTGTGCATGCAGGGAAGTGTAGTGTTTCACCTCCATTCAGATGTGATTTTAATGGAAGAATTATATCTATGTAAACTGCAGATGGACCCATGGTTGGGATTAACAAATAAGATTGGGCTCATTATGAGCAGTATTAAGTTTATCATTATCCTGCAATATTGAGGCTGGTCCTGGCAGCTATTACTGGCAATTAAAAAAGATCCTTCAGCTTCACAATACTAATGGAATGCAATGAAGGGCTGTGTGTTTTTGTGTTAGCGTAGTTTGGAAGCATTTACAGCAACATTTGACAATTAACATCACTGTCAGTTTGTTAGTTGCCAGTTTATTAATTCAGATTTTACATTTTCAATAAAAATACAAAACAAACTAAAACACTGACCAAGGTGACAAACTAAACCTGAAGTAAGTTTGACAGATTGTATTAAAACAAAGTATTTCTGTTAGGTTTATGTTGGAACGTGACACTGTTAGGTCGTGTGCTTGGCCTGTCTGAACAAAGCCCCCCCAGAGCAATAGATTGTAGCCTATTAATAGTTTTTCATGCACCTTTATGTCTTTCTGACTGTCAGCTTATACTTTTAAAAAGTAAAAAATCATGATGACAATATGAATGATAATCTTAATATTTTTAAATGCCAACAGATTACACAGTTCTAGCATAGAAAGGTGTAAATATTTTAATAAATCCCTCAATACTTCTCAATCTGTCACGTTCTTACACGCAGTAATTTCATATTTTAGTTTTGTTTGTTCAGTTAATGATGTACTTTAGCTGTTTATTACCTTTATAGATTATATGTTTGTTCCAAAACATCGAGGTTAACAGCACCATTTCAGTGTGGCTGGAGCCACCCTAAAATATGTCATAGCCACCTTATTTTTTTGCCGGTCTTTTAAATTATTTATATATATTTTTCTTTTTTTCCTCCCAAAAATAAATGGAGTAAAGCACCAGACAGCAGCCACTAAGAACGCGAATTAATCTGAACACAAGTTGCTATTTGCTTATTTATTGTTTAATGCAATTATTATTATAGTTACGATTCATATTCCTTATCGGCTCCGTATCAAACGTCACCTCACTTCACGTCACGTCAGCAGGCGGTGCAGCGCGCGCCTCCTTTGAAGGCCCGCATGGAGTTATCGAGCTGGATTAGAGAGTTGTGATTTCATTTGCAGATACACACGGTGAGATTGGAATTTAATTTCATTAGGTTGCATTTGCTTAACACTAGAAAGCCCAGAGATACGAGAATTTTCGTCAGAATCAGGTCCCCCCAAGAGTCTTTCACAACTCATGAATCCCTTTTCTGATGTAAATGCACTATTAGAACTGTCCTTGGAGAACCATTTTACCACCTTCAGTTTTAGTTTTAGCTCAATCTGTTTTCCGATTGCAGCTTCAGATATGGGGAATGAATAAAGGGCGATTCCGCTCAAATATCACTACCATAGGCACATTTATTCTTCTCTAGATAAAAAAAACTAGAAAACATAAACACTTCAAACCTGGACTGGATTGTTCTAAAGAGATTACAGAATATTAACAATAGTTTTGGAAAATATGACATACATACAGTATTTTATATTGATATGGTCTGATATAAAATTAACTTCAGAGTTTAACCATGTTTTTGTTTTTGTTCTCCATTAAGGGGGATGCAGAAAGACAGGCTGTGGACGAGACTGAGGAAGGGAGTCCAGATTAAGAGGACTTTTTTTATTTTTGTATTTTAGCACATTTTAGCTGCTGTAGTTTAGCAAACAATTAAATAATGAAATCTATTTTTAAATAGAATAGAAAAATGGTGGGTAGTGTGTCCCCAAGGTGTGATGCTCTTAAAATAATGCATTGATTAACAAAGCCTTAGTAGGTGCCCTGAAGAATTTTTTGGCGCGCACCGGCGCACGCAATATCTTCCCTCCTCTGGGGGCTAAGCCACCCCTGTCCCTCAAACCTAGTAACGTCCCTGTTCCAAAACCCACACTTGTTTATGTAAAACCTTATAAAGGTAATAGTAATGCTTTAGTTAGCAGATCGACATCTGAGCTCACCTTTGCTTAAGTATCACAAAAGAAGGATCAGAGGCTTCCCTGTAACCCTACATCAAAATTATGACTGAGATATTTTCCTCTCTTTGTACCACATCTTTATGAATTGTATTATTTTCCTGTCATCCTTTAATCTTGTTATCCCTGATCTACCTTGGCTTGATGAGTGTGTGTACATACACCTGAATGGTCAAAGGGAGCTCTCAGGTTGCACCGATGTGCAGAATCAGCTGACATAGGGACATTTGTGTTTCTAATGCTTTCTGTAGAGGGTAAAATGCTGAAACAGTAATAAGTGCAAAAGACAGATAAGGATGGATGTGTGTGTCAACCACTCAAGTTTAATTTGTATTGTATCTTCCTAAAGCATCTTATATTAGATTGTAAATACCTTCATGCATAGAAACTTGATAATGGGTGCCAAAAACATAAGTGTATGGCTCTATATCTCACCGCACCCTAGTCAACCTTTAAAGAGAGGGCTACAATAAATCGTTGGGTTAGTTAATTTTATATACAGTATGTACTGAAATGACCCACAGTATTATAACATGTACCTCACAACCATGCGACCATTCGGTATCAGAACTAACCCCACTTCAATCTTAATGCATCAGAAAAACAGTACTTATACCCAAAAACAAAAAACAAACAATCAGAGTGAAAGAAATGACAACCCTAACGGGATTTTTTTTTTATCCTTTAACGTCTATAGGGTGATACCACCTCCAAGGCACCCTTGTTGAGGCTCAGAGGTGATCTTTCTCATAGTGCTCTAACGATAACACCTACAACAGCTTTTAAAGATGTTCTGAATGAATCCCTTTTTTATTCAAATGGAAAGTAATTTAAGGGACCCAAGGAAGTGCAAAAACAAGTTTTTTTGCGGTTCTGGTGCTGCAGTTGGAGTGCAACTTGTCAAAGGTCACAATTTAGATATTGCACATATCCCAAATTACCTCAGAAATACAATTTGAAATGAACAAAAATAAACAAACAAATTGTTACAAAAATCTTTTCCTATTCAAGAACTTGGTGCAGGACTTCTACCCCACATTCACAATGTTTCTCTCAAGGAAAGCTGAAGCTAACTGGACAGTATTGGCATCACATTCCTGGTTTACAGTTTACAGGCAACAGGAAACTCGAGCAACAGGCTGGAACAATTTTATTTTTCTAATTTATAAAAAAGGCTGCCTAACATAATGTAGCATAAAAAATGTTTGCTAAGAGCTCATAATTACACCAGGAAGCTTCTATTCCATTCTAATCTTTTTCATGTATCTCCTCCATCATATAGCATAACCTTATCATAACCTGATCATAACCCTACCCATAAAAGGGATAGGTTGCACTACTAGGCAATCCATCCATCCATCCATCCATCTATCCATCCATCCTCGCTCGCTCCCCTGGGGGGAGACAATTGTATCTTTTTTGTCCTTAAATGCACATAGGTATGGTGCTACATGTGTAAAAAAAAAAATGGGAGCACACATGACTTTTTGTAACATTGTCGTCTTAATCCCTTGTCAAGGTCTGAGCCTGGGTTTACAGCTGGATTACAGCTCAGGACCAATTATTACCTGAGAAACTGAAGTAGAAGCGCAATGTCAGAGCTGAAATCGGCGAACCAAATTCAATGGGACAAGCTTGCAGTAACTTGAGCCATTACATGTCAGCATATGTTCAAAATAGTGATGAGATGGCACTGTGTCAGGCAGTATTAGCTTAGTTTTGCTGCTTTAATAGTCAGCTACATCATACCTGGCAGTGGCTCAGACACTTGCCAATCAGAGGAAAGTAGTATTCCCCTACATGGAGTGTGTTTATTCATTGCATGCTTTTGTCACAGACAGGGTTTGTGCATAATAAGTACACCACAGGTAACCTCCACGTTCCTGCTGACAATATTATTCCTGTGTTTGCCTCTTACACCCCATGAAACACAAATTGAATTGTGAGACGTTTCATAGAGCCATGGATGGCAAAAAACAAAAAAACAAGTGCTGTCAGCAGGAGGGGAACCTCTTTTATATTCCAACATTCTGGCTGCTTTGACTCAAGGGTAATGTATGCAGAATCATGCCCAGGCTGGACACATGCAGAGAAAGGGGTCATCTCTACGGCAGGATAATCCAACAGCACATTAGGCCATTCTGTGTCAGATAGAAATGGCATTATTCACTAACTGTAGTCACATGTGTTTCAAACATTTTTTCCGAATACTCAGGTAATGACTGCTAATCTAACAATCAAGATTTGCATGTATTATTTAGGCTGAAGCGACTAAAGCCATTTAAAAAATGAAATATCAGCATGAATTATAATTCAGAGAGTACTCTTCATACTTATTTTAATGAATGAGCACAAGAATCCAAGAAAGGATAATCTTAAATAGACTAATGTTCAGGATTTTGAAGGAACTGTCAGCAAGGATGTCATCTTAATGATGCGTTTGCTTCTTTATTGTTCAGTCCACTTAAAGTGTTAGCAAAGTAGTATCTCAGCTACCTACGTATAGCTACTTCATACTCAGCAGCTGACAGTGTTTTTAGGCTCTAAAACTTTTAAGTTGTCTATATGGATTTACTGTATTTTCTGTGGGTACTAGCACCACTGTTCCAGCAGGTTCAACCTTATAATGGAGCTTAGTCATCTACAGGTCTTGTTGTTTTTTCCTTTATCAAAGGGCTATAGTGTGTGTCATGCTTGAAGTTGACCACAGCTCATGGATACAGCGGAGCAATATTCCCCAAACACACATCATAACTGGCTTTGGAATCAATAAACCAGGTTGACATTATGCTTGTGGTGTAATCCTGACCTAAACCTGGCTGGAAATGTGTGGCCAATTGAAAACCTGTTTCTTTTTAAAGTTTTTGAGTGACTAGATATTTATTCCCAGTTAGCCCATTTAAGCATTTCAGATTTGAGAAAAGTCTTTTCTATCATCACAAGACACGCCTGTATAATCTCATAGTTTGGTACATTTGATTTCTGAATTGGTGAGGTTTGTACTCAAAGGTAGTAAGCACTTGGAAAGCTTGCCACCTTAAAAACCTTTAGGCCTAATATTTTCCATTTGAGAAACCAAGGTTAGGTAAACATAGACAAGGAAGTTGTGCCACTGTTTTCGAGTTCTTTAGAGGATAAAATATTTAGGCTTTACTTAATAGTGCTGTGTGTTGATGGAGTTGGTGTGGTCAGCTCTTATTCTGTTTTACTGCGAGGGCTGCAGGCAGAGACTATAATGATTGCGGAATTACCATGGCAGAGATTGTGATGGCTGCTGTAATGATGTCATGTTATCATAATTAGCAGGAGGTTTGTTGGAGGAAAAGCAAGGGGATTGGCCGAAAAGAAGAAAAAGGTTGAGGAAAGTAACAGGCAGCAGCGAGGAGAGAGAATCAGTAAAATACAGAGTTTGTCAAAGAGAAAGGCGACAAAAAAGATGAAGAGAAGGTGGGATGTGGGGAAACAAGACAAAAGAGATGGGAAGTGTAGGAGGATGTTCATTAACTAAATGAGGATGGACGGTTGGCATGACTGTGGGCTGTTGAGACTCCTTAGCTATGGTTTCAGAAATGCTTATCTCCCACAGAGAAGGAAGTCAGACCCCTAAGAGGCTGCAAGCTCGAAATTCAGTAGATGAGCATCACCTCATCAACATTTTTCCCTTCCTGGCAACGTCGTTACTTTTGTTGACAGAGTCATGATACTGTACATCCCACTCATCTAGTTTTAAAATAAAAGTTAGGTTTTTCAGGTAGACATTAATCTTACTGCAAATTATATGGAGGAATATCATCGTTTACAACTATGCTGGACTTAAAATATAAATAAAAGGCAGAGATAAAGTAAAAATGAATCTCCTTTATATATCAACCACTTTCTAAACACAAAAGTCCTGTTGATTTCATTTTATAGTAGAAAATTTGTGTTTGATTGGTCATAATCTGTTGGAAATTTAGTAGGATCTTCTTGTTTAAATTTTCACATCTTCTGTTTCGTTTTAAAAACAAACATGGCTATTCAAGCCCAGCTATGTTTTTTTTTGTGAAATAATAATTGTGAATTCTAAAAAAAAGACAGCAACTTTATGATGCTTTGTTGCTTTTGCCTTTTATCTAAAGTGAAATCAAAAAAAAAAATGTCCAAGCATTTTTGTACAATTCCTGTGGTGCAGAAACAAAGAAGGGACATTTATTTCCTCCAAAAGTAAGAAAAAAATAAAACGTTTACCAAGATGAAGTATAATGTTTTGTTTTTGTTTGCTCAAATGAACACTCCTAATTAAAATAAGTAAATATTTAGTTTTTGAGTTAATAATTAAAATTCCAATGATTTGGCAGTGTGCATCTAGCTGAATTGTAGCCCAGGAAAAGTTCCACGGTTCCATGTCTAAGGCTTTTCATTTGTAACACAATTTCTGTTTGGATAAAAAAAAGTATTTTCAGGTTAAATGGGTCAAGTATAAGTGACATCACAAATCTCAAATGGTGATAAAGTTCAAATAAAGGCTAAAGTCTTATATTTTTTTTTTATTAACATAAAATGGAATACAAGGTTTCAGATATTCTTTTAAAGCAGCCAATGTAGGAATTTACGGCATTTACCACACTAATTCAAGTAAAGCTTTTATTAAATCTACACTTTATATTAAGGATTAACCTAATCCGACCCTTATGAAAATAAACTCAAATCTTCCTGTGTTGTCCCAGAAAACAACTTTCTGCCTCTTTAATGACATGTCCCACTGACCTCCAAAACCTGAGCCTCTCATTTTTTTCACCCCAACTGTGAGTGAAGGGATGGTTTATTCACTTAATGAAAGAGAGTGGGAAAGCTTGCATGAAAGCTAGAGTTGTGACAGCCAGTTAATCCTCCTCTGCCTGCATAACCACAGCTTCAGAGACCTCTATATGTCTGTTAGCATTATACTGTAAATACCTAATCATAAGGCCAGGAGCCGAGCAGCCAATACTTGTGAGAAACTTAAAAACTGTAATAATGACTTGCATTAATGTTATACTAATTTATTTTTACTTATTTTTTTTCTCTAACCTGAACGAGGTCATTAGTGGATTTAATCCTTAAATTCACTCTCCAGTGAAAGTAGGATAGAGCCTGAAGATGCACAGTTTTTGTGACACTTTTAAAATGTTTTGGAACACCATGCACCTATTGATGCGTCCCATCTGCAGGGTTAGCTGCAGGCATTGAAGAACTCACTTGTTACAGGATGTTCTTTGATTCATCTTCCATGTGTCTGTCACATGTGTTCTCAGTTAGTGTTTTCCTGAAAGTTTTTTTCCTGTTATTTTAATATTCTAAATGTCAATAGTTAGTTTTTTCTGATAGCTACCTTGGTGATTTTGTTTGTCTGACAAAATTACTGCAAGAAATTTTCTGTAGTTTGACCAAGTAGTTGCCCAAAAGCTTAAAGCTCTGGTGTGCCATTTTCAGGCGTAGCAGAGCTTTAAGCTTCAGCAGCTCCAGCAGCTGTAAAACATTTACAATATTTTAAGTTTTGTTTTGCGTGCACAGCAGACCATGGGTTTTGCACCACACCGTTCTCTCTACTGTTTTATTAAATTGTATTTCCCTCTTTTAAAATGGTTAGCAGTCTTGTTAATGTTTGTCTTTGTGTATTGTTTTAGCATAGAACATGTATGTACTAAAGTGTGGAAACAAACAATTTAATGTTTTGTATTATTAACATGCTAACTAAATTAATGGACTACTTTTATTATAGCTGTATGTCTGTCTCTAAACTATTATTTTTATATTTGTAATTCAACCCACGCCTGTAGTAATATTTGCATACTTTTATTCATTCCAATACAAAGGTGTTGCTGTTGATTAAATCTGTTTTAGATACATTTAAAGCAATTCAATAAAAATGCAATAAACTAACTAGTATAAAACAAATGTAAAGTTATAGCAGATGTCTGTTTTAAATATGAAGTGTTAAATCTAATCCAGCACCATACTTGCCTATAATAGAGAATAGTCAGATAATCCCATGATGGAAACGTCCTGGTAATCACCAAATGATTTAGACAAAACAAAAGTCTAAAAAAATACTTCAAGGTTAATCAAGGTCACTTATTAATATCAAACTCTAACTGGGTAAAAAATCATCAAAGTAAGAGATAAAAAAAAGTGCTTGAGTTTGTTTTGGATGTTTTCTGACTAATTGGAAATATAAATTGCTCTTAGAATCTCCTCAGTATCTCAGCAGTTGGTTTTTTGCCATGCTCAGTATTCAAAACATGAACAGCTTTAAATTACGTGTGTGTGTGTGTGTGTGTGTGTGTGTGTGTGTGCGTGCGTGCGTGCGTGCGTGCGTGCGTGTGTGCGCGCGCGCGCGCGCGTGTGTGTGTGTGTGTGTGTGTGTGTGTCTGTCTGATTATGGCTTTTGAGCTGGCCTTTTTATCCTCTCTTATTGGTAATCCAGCACCACAGAGATCCTTGTGCTTGCTGTGGGGTAAAATGTCAACTCTGTCTGTCCTCAATCTAGTTTCTGCTATTACAGGCAGTGATTTATGTTACTTATTAGCTGTCCCCTACTGACAGGGCCTAACATCAGAATTATACAGTGGTTTAAGCCTGGAAAGCTTACACATTGTCAGGAAAGCTGACCATGTGTTTACTTATAGTGTATTTTCAGGAAGTCAGATTACAGACTACATGCAGAGATTTACAAATATGAAATGTGGACACAGATGAAAATAGTCCTATAAGCACACATCCAAATGAAACACATATGGGACACTAATATAACTGGTAGCCGCCTATAATTATGTGTTTTTACAGCAGTGCATCTTAAATTATATATTTATATTAACTCTGCAAAGAAATTGTCAGGATCATTACTTATTACTGTCTTTGCATTTTCTAATGATCAGTTTAGTTTTTCTTTGTTTTTATCAGATCAGACCTTCTTTCTGTCTTACCTTAATCAAGTGCAGAAGTGTAGTGTTTTTTATTTATTTAATAATGTTCTGATTTGTCCCCTGTTAGTTTTTAACTTGTCTGCTTCTCCTGCGTCATCTCTCTTTCTCTCTCTCCTTCTCTCCTTTGCCCTGCCTGTCTGCTTTCCCCTCCTCTTTGTAATTGGTATCCCTCCATTGTTTTTGCATTCATGCTGCGATGTTAAATTATTCTTCCTTAAGGCTTTACATAGTCCAGGTTTTCAAATTTATTTGAGAGATAATAAATGACGCTATGAACACATTTAAAAAAAGTGTTCTTTAACGGTAGGGCGGTGAAATAGGTATTACGTTTTTATAAAAATGGTCTTAAAAAGACTTGAATTTGACTTGAAGAAACCTGTAGGAACCCTGTTCACTGGAAGGTGACACTTGTCAACTCTCCTTTGATGCATCCTTCTACAAAAAATGTAATGTTTAATATATATGTTTTGTTTTTATCTGACATGAAAAAAGCAAAAACATGTAGACATGCAAACAATTTTAAAACAATGTCAGATTTTTGACATGTTAAAGAAAAAACAAAAAAACAATTTAATTTTTAGGTCAATCGGTGGGTAGACATGTCTTCAAGCAGTTTTCATAAACTGTGTGATGCTCAGCTCCACTGTAGTGGAGAAATGACACAGTATAACATAGCCTCCAGCTTTTTGATAACCCAGAATAGGCCCGGTAACTGACACTCATTGTTTCTTTTATAGGGAAAGATTGCAGTCTAATATCGTCTCACATCTGCTCCCTTACTTTTATTTAACTTGCCTACCATTTGTACCAAACATGTGTGCCTGCATGGACTAAATTTGGCACACTGCAAAGGGCCCAAATCACTCCATTCTCACCCTGCAGCTCACAGTCCTGCAATCCAATCACAAGAATCAATACACCCCATGTCCTTCATGGACAATGCCAGCAGATTCCTTTTTTAAGCCAAATAGTATTATAGAGGCGATTCCATGAAACAATACATGTTGACTGGTAGGTGTACAGTCAATAAAGATTCAGCACATAGAGTCACCATAAAAGGAAAAGAGGTTCAAGAAAACCCTTTTTGGTCTGTTGTGATTATCGCCTAATAGAAAATCGGAAAACGTTTGTGAATTATTTTTTACGTTTTCGTAGGTTGTTACCAGGCTTTTTCCAGACTTGATAGTGCTGAATCATTTGATGCAACTTTGTTGAAGCAGGATCGCATCTAAAACCTGCAGGACAGTAGCTCTTGAGGGTATGTCAACACACAATGTGCATACACAAAAAATAACCTAAACGACAACAGGAGAGAGTAATAGAGTAACATGGAAGCTGAACACATACTAAATGATCAGTGACAAATGACTGTAATAACAACTATACAAACACAAGGCACAATTTGAATTAAAAAAAAATGATGGTTCAATGATTCTATCTGCCTCACTTCAGAATCAGAATCAGGCTTTATTGGCCAAGTATGCTCACACATACAAGGAATTTGTTTTTGGTTACACAGATGCTTGCAGTGCACGCAAAATACAGTAAAGAAACATTTGTAACAATTAGGATGTGTAATTTATGTTTTAAATTTCAACTGCCCACAAACATTGAAACATTCATACTTTTTTGTTTAAGAAAACTCGATTAAAAAGGTGAAGTATTTCTAGTACCTATTTTTTACTAATAACCAGTTGATATCCTCCAGAGCTGTTTGTCTCTGTAAACAAATTGTTAATCTGTTAATGTAATATCCATGAAACTGAAAACTTGATAAAATTTGTTGGGCTGTTTTGTTTCATTGTGAGCCATCTACCTTACCAAGTAAACCATGTTCATTCCAGAGATGTCAGGATGGACGGGGGCTATGAGCTAGCAATCTGTTTAGGAACACTAGAAAAAAAGAAACCTTCCAGCTAACATGCAGATGAAGATAGATAACAATCTAAGTGGAATATATTTTTAATTTTGATGGTGAAGTATAAGCACAATACCATGTGAATCAAATGTTGATCGATTAAAAACTATACATGTTAGCATGTATTAAATTATGTATCTGATGTTGGAAGTACATTTTTAGACAAATCTATAGTTTGTCAAAACTTTTTTTTTTAAAGGGTTGTGTAGGAAACACAACTTTAGTGCCTGAGAGACAACGTTTAAATAGCAACTTTCACATTTAATTTGTTTTCTAGTCATGAACAGATGCTGACGGATGTGATTTTGGTTCTGCTAAGCTACTTTCATCCATTTGAACAAATTCAACTGTAATTGCCCACATTTCAGTTCCTGGACGAATTGTGGAACTCCAAATTGTGTTTATGATTGAGTTTGAAAAACATAAAGAGAGTTACCAGACCAGGGAGACTAAATGTAACCTTCAAATGCACCCTTTCTTGTAAAGGTTCATAAAATTGCATTCTGGCCCTCTGAAGGGTGTAATGGCTTTTTTTTGTATATGCATGCAAATCTGGCTGTTTGACCAAGTCTGGTCTGTTCTGTGAGGTTGGTTAAGTCTGATACATTGTTTAGAAATTAGTCAAATGGCTCCCAGATCAAGTCATAGGCCTTGTTTAATGGCCTTTGACGTTATTTTTGTGGATGATTTTTACATCCTGCTGTGCCAGTTAAGATGAATTAGGGAGGAGCAATTTAGCAACAAGCAGTGTAGCCATGGCAATGCATCTTAAACGCAGACCCCCTGTCAACAGTAAATACAACAGAACATCTATTACATTTTCTGTTTTCTGTTGATGGGGTAGCAATTGTTGTGTCTTTTGTGTAAATGCAGGGAACGATGTGAAGTATTTATTTTCCTGTGCATATGCCAATAAACTAAACCAGCCTTATGTTCTCACTATGCTAGCTCATGAAAGTCTCTCTCTACTTTAAATTCTAATTTGAGCTTAGCAACAAACCTATTAATGTGTACTAATTTCCTATATATATATGTATATATATATATATATATATATATATATATTTACATCTTTTAGTAAATTGCTAAATCAATATGTAGCTCTAAAAACTGGATGAGCTTTCAGGGAAAACTGGAAAGTGTGATCCGCCTTTCAGCCAGCTCCATCAATAAAAGCCAAACAAAGCCATAGTCATTTCCCATTTTAATTAGTTTTTTACAATTATATAAATTTTTATTATTAAGTATTTCTGATCTCCATTCCTTCTCTCGCCTTTATTGCCATAAACAGTCTGTTCCTGAGGTATTTACACTCTGGCAGCTCTGTGAAAGTCATGTTCTTGATTTCTCCTGTGCATTTAACACAATTCAGCCTGATCTGCTTTGTCGGAAACTCTAGAAGACTCAGGTGGAGGACTTTTCACTATGTACACTTCAGACTTCCAGTACAAATCAGACTCCTGTCATCTACAGAAATACTCAGATGACTTTGCAGTTGTCGGGTGTTTCAGAGATGGAGAAGATGCTGAGTACAGAGAGCTGGTGGAGCGCTTTGCGGCATGGTGAGAGCTCATCCCCGATACAATGAACGGATAAAGACAGGGTTTTCTTTTACTCTCTAACCCAGTACTGTCCAATTAACAATTTATCCTACATCATGGCTGTTACTTGTAATTTTTCCTGCACGCAGGCAGACAATGTTTGAATTAGCCTGCTAAAGATGTAGTTGTTTTAATGCAGAGCTTTGTAATGCATAAAGGACTACTGCTAAAAAGCTGTGTTACTATCTTAAAGTAAAAATTGTTATTTTTCAGTCTGACACAACCGTATATACAAAATAAAACAACCGTTTAGTTGTGGTTAAAAAAAAAAAAAAAGTCTGAAAATGAGGGAATACTGTGGCATCATTCCATCTTATAAAACTATATTTTTAGGTTTGTGTGGCTTTACAATGTTTTCCTGCAATACTGATTTGGTAAATGGTCATGCCAGTTGTTCAAAATGGTTGCTTGTTTTTCTTCTGGACAACACTATATATTCCACTAACTGGAAGTTAGGTTAGCTTGAATGTGAGAGCAATGTGGATTTAAAAACAAACTTACTTTTGGAGCAATAAAATAGTTCCTAGTCTACAGAAATCCGGTTGTCAAAATATGAGTACAACTTTTTGAGTTTAGTTTTTGTTTTTGAGTTCTTAAGTGTTTGTCATGGTTTTCACAATGTTTCCGACCCAAGTGCAGAAAAGTAACTCAGAAGAAAACAGAAATCAGGTAACGTGATTTATTAACAGTGAGGTATTTGCAGATTGACTCTCTGAAGGAAACAGACAGGTGAGTTTTATTTCCAGGAAGGTGAGAATATATTCAATCTGAGTTACTTTGAATCCAGGAAGAGGTCCACCAAGGGGAGGTGTGAGCATCTAGTGAATATTGTTTTGTGATCTTGATGTTCTCCCAGAGGGGTTGAGTCCGTGGGGTGGTGGGTGGGGTGATGACTGAGGCTGTGATGGAGGCGCTGGGGCTTACAAATAGAGTGGATATGGAGGTGGTCTTGTGGATGTCCAAGGAACGGATGCAGTTTATAGATTAAAGTCCTTGGCTGGTTCTTCCAGGTTGATAATGTTGAGGCTCTTTTTCGTGATAATATACACAGAGGGGTAATTGGGGTAGCACACCCAGTAAAAAAAAGATCACTAGGGACAGTACAATAAAGTTGCTCAGACTTAGATTCAAAATAAAAAGCTCAAGGAACACTAGGGGGCTTGATTATACCGTGAGAAGGTAACACTCAGGCACTGAATGACTGCCGAGCAGAACCAATCAGGTAATTGGCAGCACCTGTTCAGCAGGAGCTGACCGCTCAGCAGGTGACAGGCAGAGCAGCCTCCAGGAACACCCTCTAGTGATAAAGAAGGAGAAAACACAACCAGCAAAAGATTTGGCCTACCTGACAGTATGGAGGTATTGTTTTGTTGGTTTTGTGGCACTGTATCAATTACTAAATTCATTTCAGCTTTTCAGTTCTTGTTCCCATTCACCTGTCATGCATTTTGTTGATAAGCCTAATCAGATCCTGATTCTGACAATCACCTTTCTAAAATTTGAATACTCTTTAGCACAGCCAGTTCTTGGTGTGTATGCCATCTCAAACCCATTTTCCTGTCATTTCCATAACTGTCCCTGTTGTTGGTCTTATGTTCCTCACTGGTTTTAATCTCTGTTTTTGTTTTTCACTTAAGCTTTGTGATTTTCTTTTCAAAAACTCTAGAGAAAATACTGCCACTTTCTTTTGATCAGGGATCTGGGTGATGTATTTCTGTCCTTTTTCAAATTAAACTCCTGGTTGTCTTTGTGCTTAGCAGATTGCATCTACACACTTGCATCGTATCAAGGTTGTCAATTATAGTTTAAGAGGATGGTCAATCCATGTCGCAGGCTTTAGTGTCATTAGCTGGCACATGAAATGCCTGAAAAAGCATATCCTGTTTAAATCATCTATAGTTCTTGAACCAAGGAAACAATTTCTTTCCTTTCTTTTTTATATTCATGTAGAACAATAGAATTAAGTCATTTAATCTTAAATTACAAATTAGATAAAAATGAAACTGTGTACTGAGGTATTTTGAAATTCATGTACTTCAAGACTGGATACAGTCTTTCGAGGATTGCATACATTGTTACTATTGTTACCTCCTGAGTTCTTACCGGGAAAATTACCACAGTGGAACTTCTTGGATTTACTCTACAATTTTACCAAAACCATAATCTTCTGAATTTGTTCCTTCTGCAGCCATCAACCTCGAGCCCCTCTTAGTCGAACATCTAAGCTCCTGTCTGTCTGCTGTCCAATGCATTACTATAGCCTATGTAAGTAATTCGACTCATAATCCTATCTCAGCAAAGACCAAATTCTCTTTCAGAATTCTCCAGATAATTTTCCTAATTCCCTTCACCCCAATTCCCTTGCAGTGTAACACCCGTGCACATAAATCTTTTTAACCTGAGACTCCAAAGGGTTAGCTGAATAGTCAAATAAAAGTAAAGTAGCTAACGTTTAAGCAGGTAATTAATAAATTATACTTTTTAGTAGATTCATATTTCGATTAAATATCTTTAATCAGTCACTGGGCAATCATTATTAATACCAGAAATAAAACGCTAAAACATCCTTTCATGGGTATTAATTGGATAGAAGATTTATTTACGTTAACATATTTATTTATTCTGTATTCACATTTTAACCTGTTCATGATCACACTGAGAAAATCAGAATTCACAATGTCAAACACTCAAAAGCCCAACACACCAAGACACATAACTGCAAGTACTTCCACTTGTCAATATGTAAGCTCTAATTAACCTCAGATTTATCTGCTTGGAGTGTGGGAAGAAAGCTGAGTCCTGAGAACATCAACACCAAAAGTGCTTCCTGACAGATATCAAACCAAACCATGAAACGTTGTTCAGATTTTACTGTTGTGTTTGTGAAATAAAGCTGATGAGGGTTGCTCTGAGCAACTACCATGACTTCCACTCCATGTGGCACTGACAGGCGTGTAGCGCAAAGAGGGCAGTCACTGTGCGTGTCAAGAGTAAAAACCTTTTTTTTTCTGTCTTCCTTTTCTTCTATTCAACAATTTCATTCATGTTAAGTTACATTTTATATATATATATATATATATATATGTTTGTTTAATAATGTGAAATTTTATCTATGCAGTCAGTGTAGTATAGTATGGCTGACACAATAAATTGTTCAATATAATTAGGTGCTACTTTTTTTAAATCCAGCATATTTCTAAAAATATTGCCCTTCATGTTATGTAAAGATCCTTTTATTACAAGAGAAGAGTTTTTCTTTATAATTCAAATTGGGAAAAGTAGTCTGTGAGATAAAGCGAGTGTTATTTATCATTGTTAAGGTAACACTCAATATTGAGTTATGTAAAGTAGAGCTGTAGCAAAAACCATTGACTGTGGAAAGTAATGCATCCACAAACATGTCCTACCTATGGATCAATTGGTCAGTAGTCAGCTGTCCTTGAGCTTCCTTAGTAACCATTGGATGGGATAAATACCCATGTTAAGTAACAACCACTTATCACAAGTAAAAAAAAATAAGAAAATATAGAATTATTATTTACTGTTGCTGTTCACTTTAACCAAAAACTCCTGAATAATCATGATTGTTTTGTTTAAATGTACAAATACAAATAGTTTCTAATAGATGGTAATTTGCTGTATAGTTTACATCTCTTTTACAGTAGTTTAAAAAAATGAACCAATAATAAAAAAGAAACAATATATAGTCCATATAATATTTAACCAAAGAGTAAGAGCACAGACCTTGGGTTTGAGTTCAGGTAATAAATACGCCTGAACAGGCCTAAGGAGGAAACGGATAAAACTAAAAAATCCAGTTGATACTATTGCAATAATAAGGCAGGCAAGTAGGAGCACATCTCCAGTGGAAGAAATAGAAAAAAACAAAAAACAAAGAATCTATCTAATAACATAAAAACAGGAAAGTAAAAGAAAAGATACACTAGAGAATACGGATGGTAAAGGTTTTCTGAGTTTAAGCACTAAGTTCGATGGTAACAACAACCCAATAAAAGAAAACAAAGTGCCTGGGATGAGTCTGCCTGGAAAAGTGCCCTGATAGCTTTGGAATCAGCGTATGAAGTTCAGACAGAGTAGACAAGCTGTGGGTGGCGAGGTAACTTTGATGCTGAAGGAAAGGTGTGGTACCATGACGGAAATAATGGGCGCATTCTTGGTGCTGGAGATACTTGTGGAGATAAGCAGAGCAGGACTGTTTGTGTGGGCTGCTGAGGAATTACGATTTAGGCTCAAAGTCTTGGGAGGATGGAAAAAGCAGATAGAAAAACATAGGAACAGTTAAGTAAGTTCCAGTAAAAAAGAGCGGGTTAAAAGTAGTTTGCTTAGGAGGGATCCTGAATAATACCCATCCCTTAAGAATGACTCAAAGTAGTTAAGGTGCTGTGGGAACAATATCATACTAAAATCAACAGAATGCAGAACATGCATAAAAGGCCTTAGCAAGGGAGGTAAGTAGTTCTGGTTGTTGCATTGCTGTTTGACTGAGTTTTAGAGCTCATTTTGAGGAGGCAGAACAGTTGGGCAGAAAAACACATTTGATTTCTTGGTTTTCAGACAGTGGGTGTTTAAAATTGAGGCTCAGACACTCATATAGAATCCTGCTGAGGCCGCCGAAGATCTCACTCTAGGTTCTAGCACAGGTATTGGACTTTAGTGCTATGACTGAAAAAGAACAATAGGACTACAGGATCAGCGACAAAAGTAAGATTCTGGTCTGGCAACCTAAAAATCAACCTATGTACCCAATACTACCACAAAAAACGTTAAAAAGACCTCAGGAAGCAAGTTCACAAGCTTTGTCCATCTGGAACAAACACCAAATAAGCCAGGACAAAACCGTTAATCCAGCAAGTGCCCACTGTGCGCCACATTGCTCGTGAAACTAAATTTTACATTTTAAATCAGCTAAGTCACTTTTCCAACAGTAGGCTTTTGTTAAGGTTTGACTTTTGTCCCAGCTGTCCTAAAAGGTGTTTGACATGCCAGAAATACAACTCAAATCATGCTGTGTTGTGAATTTACAGACATAAACTACAAAGATCAAAAACAATTTTAATTGATCTCAATGCTGTTTTAACCATCTTGTTGATACAGACCAATATATTGTATTCTGATTCCCAACGAGAAAACAAGGTCAGCTTGTAGAACAGGGGCCTTACAACTGGAAGGTTTTGGAGCTCATTATTAAAGTTACCATTGAAACAAATGCAAAAAACTGGTCAGCTATTACAGAAATACTTGAACTGATGTTATGCTGTTAAAAATATTCCACCTATTATAACAAAGGTAGATTTGTTTTTCGAAAAAAAAGTAAAGTTGAAAACCCGTAAGAAATAAATCAACAATAAAAAATTTTTCCGTCATTTTAGAGATCACATGCATAAAATGGTCTGTTTTTACAAATGGCAAATATGTACTTTTTGTTTTAAAGAATAAAGAACTTGTTCTAGTTTTTAACTAAAAGTTTCAACTGATTGTAGGATGATGCATTATGCCACTTGTTCCCCTTTTTCTTTTCTCTTCCTTGAAACCAAAACGTGGCCACGTGAATCCAACATAGCTGTGGCTTCTTGAATTACATACAATTACATTACATATACTTCAGATAATAACAAATGCAACTGGAAAAATTTATTTGGACAGGAAGTAGTGTTGCGTTTTAATGTGAGTGGATCTCATGAGAATCCCACACAGAAACTGTAGGATACCCATCAAACATTGAGCAGAATGCAATGGTAAAAATGTGAAATCTTTAAAACCGTGAATTGCTAAGGTAGTGTTATACCTTGAAGCCA
>JAVLVB010000557.1:837239-852239 GCA_032876305.1 Orestias chungarensis | reverse complement strand
ATTTGAGCATCAGAGCATGGTGGTAATTGGCCTTTTTTTCTCAAATATTTCATACAACTCAGTCTAATAGCAGAAATCTGTTTCCCAGTGAAGAAGAAAAAAAAGCACCTACTGTGATATTTCTATAGGCATGAAATATTTCTTTGTTTCATTGTTAATGGAAAAATTGGCAATAATTAAACTTAGTTTGAAATGCCTTTGTCTTGGCTTAACATCTCGGCTGATGGCTTCATGTTTTTTTTTCTGTGTACTCAGACTTGTGTCCAAGCCAGGTAGTACCGGGCTGATGGTCTTTGGCTGCTGAGATGGGCTTCAGCCCTTAAAATGTTTATTGCATTAGGTTGGGCAATAATAGTAGCTAGTTAAAATGAGACATTGGTAGTAAATTGGTTAAAAATTGAAAAATCTTTGGGTATGTATTAAATATTCCCCATCAGTGCAACAACATAATTCTCCTCATTCCTATTTTGTTTAAAGGGTCCAGCATGGTCGTGCCAAAGCAAAACTGTTTAAACTATCGACAAGACACAAAATGATAAACTTTAAAAAACTATATAAGTAGGTCTGATGTTTGAGGGGATTTTCATTTCAGTAGGATGTCGTTTGGTTGGATGTAGAATCGTTTAGCCTCGGAAACTAATACTGTAACACTCCAGTATGTATTCCCCTTTAGAATCTGATCTAAAGGGGAATTAGTCAACAAGGTTGGAGCGCTTAGCATGGATTTTAGGACAAAGTGCTAAAGTGAAAATAAAATGGAATTATGTTCCACTACAAGAGCTAAAGAAAGACCAAGGTTTCCCAGACTCTGTAACTTTGTCCATGTCTATGTCTGGACCCCCCCCCCCCCCCCCCCCCCCCCCCCCACACACACAAATTAGCATTTCATTACTTGCACATTTTTCTGTGCCATTAACAACAAATTATTTGTCGAAAGTTTGCCTACATAAGGATTTTTGATGCATAGAGCATATCTGAAATATATAAATGAAAATGCAGCTTGGTAGATCAATTCTCTAGTCGCAATTTTACTAGACTTTCCATTAAGCTGACCAGCTGTATCATTAAACTTGTCATTGAATTCAATTATTTTTCTTAAACTTTCCCATAAAATCGCATAAAATATTTTTGAGCCTTAAATTCTTCAACAAGTTGATATATCCACTTTTACTTAAAAAAATGTTTTACCAATACTTTTACCTTCACTTTTTCTCAAATTTACTTTAAAGCAACAATAAGTAATTTTTTTCATAACTTCTCTGATTGTACTTCAACTTACAGCTCATTGAATGACACCTCTGTCATGGCCCGAGGGGGTCCGTATCTCATTAACCACCACTAAGCAACTTTGAGGAGGGTGGCAGACTTGGTGCTGACTTCTTTAAGGCATACATCACTTCCCTGTTTCTCATTTTCATCATCATTATATGACATTGTTTTGTCACAATTAGATTACCTCATCAATATTCATCCTTCACACAGTCACTGGAAACAGAAATGTACTTCAATCAAACTGCAGGCGACTGGGAGATCAGGATTGTATGACGCAATGGAGTGGTCCTCAAGGGATATTCAGTCTTCCTTCAGGCAAAACACCACCGCTTTTTTTCCCAGTGGGGCCAAAATCGACCAAAACTGAAACTTCTTAATGTTGCTTTAAGATTTTTGGTATCTTATTTTGCTAATTAATTGATCAGCTAAATAATGTGCAGCAATCAACAATAACTGAACCACTATGCCTCTTCTTGTAGGTCTGAATACTGACAGAATTATGTATATGACCTGCCTTGTGTTTAAAAACATTTACTTCACATTACCACATATTTATTTTTCATGCTTTCCATTTGCATGTCTGTGTTCTTTTTAACAATTTCACTAACATCACAAAACTAATTACATTTTAGAAATGAGGTATGAGGGTTAGGGAGGGGGCCTGCTATTGTCTTTTTTTCAAATCTCCTATTCAACCCTGTCTATTTCCATCAGATTCCAGAAAGCTTGCAAATTTATGTGAACAGCTTTTTTAAATGTCCTGGAAATGGCCGGATACTGACGGAAATCACATTTTTCCTGCAGTGTGATAAAGTGTCACTGTTTTGACAATGAAGATGTTGCTAAGGATGGCTAAAGAAAAAAGCTGCACATATGCTGGTGGTCACAGCCCAATGCACATATTCCACTGGCTGCCTTTAAGCTTAACCTGTGAATGAGCTCTGGCTATGGGTCAGAGGTGTGTAATGTAAACTAATAAACAAACAAAATATCTGGCCAAACATGCACGGAAGTTTATGCAAACAGTTCGGTTTGTCCTGAGGATGCAGATAGCTCTGTGTGTTCACTCTGCAAGATTTTAAAATAGCCCCTTCACTCTCACATGCAGACGCTTGCACACATATGAACACACAACACCCTGCCACCTGGGAAGCCAATTCGACAGACACATCCCAGAGGTTACTTGTGGCGCAGGTGTTTCCCGTAGTGGAAGCTGTAGAAGTCCTCATCTGTTCCCATATAATCTCCCTCTCTCTTTCTGTAAGTGCACCCTTATTACTTTAGATCCATAGACAGTCCTTTTTTTCCAGACCAACGCACATTTTCATCTCCGCATGATGTTGCTTTTTTGCTGCAGTCAGACTATTTGTGCAGACAAAGTTACCATAACCAATGATGTATAAGCTGCTCATCTGGGTTTTGGCCGAGTTAAAAGAATAAGGTACAACGGTTTGCCTTAAGTTAGTTTATCAGATTCTGCGACCATGATTATAAAAAAGCCAATTAATGAATCCCTGCAACCCATTTGCAAAGAATTTGCTGAATTTGCTACATTTTGTTTTTAACTTGTAAAGCAAGGTGATGATTTCTGGCTTAAAATATATAACCTGCTTGGCCTTACATTTGTCGAGGGGCTCCTAAAAAGTCTAATATCTAACATTATGCTAAAAGTGAAGAATAAATATATCCCATATACGTGGAAGAGTAATTCTTGCCCTGTAGCACTGAACGTTATTGCTGATGTGTTACCCATTGCAGCAAAAGACGGATTGGCCCCAGCAAGACAGTGTCTCACCGCATGATCAATATCTATCTCTGTCTCCCAGTTAAATGAAAAAAAGACAATCTTCTGCTAATGTATCTGCTTTATTACTTATATTTATCACCAAGTGAGATGAGAGGGGAAAGGGAAGGCGGGTGGCAGCTGCCTGGTGTGTTGAATATGGACGCTGTGAGTCACACATAACAACTGCCTGTCATCTACAATGCACAAGTGTAGTTTGTGAAAGATTATGGTAAAACAGAGCAGGTTTTCACTGTCTTGGTGCAGTATTTGGAAGCTCCAAAAGTCTCCTGCTCCCCCACAGCCTTCCTTGATGGGCGTTTTAATTTTTCATGAATCTGTTAATGGACAGGATGGAATATATGGAGAACCTGGCCTTTGCAGGGTGACAGACATGCTAGAGAAGGAAAAAAGCAAAACTGGAGATAAACTTGACTTTGTCTGAAATAAAGGGAAATCTATAAAGGGCGTCACTGCAGGGGAAGGAGAGGCAGAAAAAACCAAAAAAGCTTGGTATTAAAGAAACACCTGTGGTTCGAGCAATGAGAAATCCAGAGCTTTCCCTCCTCTTTTTTCTCAACAACCACCCCACACCCCATCCCTACTTGGCCTGGGGCGGCGTAATCTCTTCCCCAGACAATAACAAAACTAAAGAAAGAGATTCTGACAAGATGCTAACGTGCAATAAAGCAGGACTGATTGTTTTTGGGGAGGAAGATGACTTCAAGTGGGCATTTTTTACAATTTTATTTTTTGGTTAAAAGAGAGACATTGTCATTCCATGTGTTGAAAGGCCTGACAACGGGCTTTGCACACATTTACTACAAGGGAAATCATGGACAGAAGAGAAGGAAACTAATGGGTAAAAAGCTTATGAGAGAAGAAGTGGGGAGTGTATGCAAGAAGCTATCTTAAGCTTGTGTTTTCCAACCTCAGAGCTGTGCCATGCACCATCTCCAGGGGAACAGATAGCTTTTAGCAAGCTACCCAGAGGTGGAAAAGCCTACTCAGCCTCCTTCTTTCCTGCTCTCTTCTTCCTTCTACTTCAAAGCATTTTGTTTTTTTGCTTAGGTACCCAAGTGACACATTATTTTTGGTTCAGATTGGAATATTTTTTCTTGTGTCATGTTGCTGTTGCTGGGGACATAAACCTTTTCAATCAGAGGTGCATAGAAACAAACCACCTCTGTTTCCTGCCCATTTTAACCAGGGTCGTGTCATATTTCCAGGGCTGCAGAAGAATAGCAGGAATTATTTCTTGATGACAACCCTTTATCTAACCAAAACTGTCTGCTGTGTTTACATTTTTTGTTTCCCCTATTGGATGTAGATTTAAGCTGGATGGCTAACATCCAATGGGCGGTGAAGTGCAGGAACACACTGGAGCTGGGATAATGAATAGTCCGAGAAGCTGGGATAATACAAAGTAAGGCGGACTGTCTGTCTGAACATGTGAGTGAGGCTGCTTTTGATAAGACAGTGAAAAAAGTCCTAGAGGAGACTCCTGACATTGCACATAAAATGTATTTTGTTTCTTTGCAAAAAAGACAAAGGCACATTCAAATTGGATGTGGAGCAGGTGTGAACAACAGTTTTTTTTTAAATATTTCTACAGATTCACAGTTTGATTCAGGCGAGCCAATTTAAACACAAGAGAATATTTTGATCTAAAATATTGATGCCAAACTCTTGTCCTCAAGACCTGATGTGCCACACCTTTTGGATTTACCTTTTACAGTACACCTGAACAAAAAAACAAAAAACAAAAAGGAATTATTAACAAGACTCAATTCAACCATTTTATTGACAATCATGGACAAAGCTTAACATTGCACTACTACAGTCTTGAGAAATTGAGTCTAGACCATCATCCTGATAAAAAGCAAGGCGAAACCATCATTATCAACAAGGCATCATTTGTATTTCAAGAAATCCTGCTGATTTACAGATCTTAGAGAAAATATAAAATAACTAAATTACTCCGTAAATGTTTTTTAAGTAAAATTTCGACATTGTTAATCAGTCAGATTTTTTATAAAACAATTCTGTGAAGGAGGTCTGTGAACACCTAAAAAGTTTAAATTATTCATACTTGACAATCAGAAAGTTTTAGGTGTTGTGGGGCCCCTGAGATGTTCTCCTCCTCAATTGTCTTTTATTTATGTCTGTTAATTTTCTATAATGGAGAACTATAGCTTCCCTATCCCTTGTATATACCCCTGGTATAAAAAAACATAAATTGCCGCATGTCATGGTCTGTGTTTTAGTTCTCTGTTTTAGTTTGCTGTAGTTCAGTTTATTAAGTTATGTTGTCTTTGATTCTATTTTCCCCTCCAGTTCCCTTGCTCTCTCTTTCCACGTGTTTCTCTCAGCCTTAGTCTCTTTATTACTTTCACCTGTTTTCAATTGTCTATTCATTTTCTCCACTGCTCCAACTCCCACTCCTCAGTCTCCGGTCTGGTTCCTTCATTCACTCACTGCTGGATCTTACATTGCCTTACATCTCGTCGTTCTCCTGTTTCTCCTTCCGCGTTCCAGTTCTCCTCCTCCCTTCCAGTAAGTTCCCCCTTCTGCTCGCGTTGTTCATTGTGCTGGTCTCTCTTCCTTTCAAGTCCTCCGTTCTCTTCCATTAGTCTATTTCATCTGTTTTTTTGTTTCTTCTGGGCCTCAGGTTTTTCTCGTGCCCCCCCCATTACACAGTTGGATGCCTAAATTTTCTTATTTTGAGATAAAGGTTTTGTGTTCATGGTGTTTGTTTGCTACACATGACATTTTGCAAGCAGACCAATTATTTTTGTTGGTCTATTATGGAAAATATGAAGAGATATAAACACACATTGTAAAGCACTGCGAAAACACAGTGAAAATAGTTCCAATATCGATTCCTTAGATCTAAACAATTAACACAAAGCAGAAGTTATAAACTTTCCTTTGGTCAACTTTCCTTCTTTCCAAAAGTCATTCATAAGTAAAGATTTTTCTTGTAAAGTCTTCATATTTTTTGTTTGTTCAATTAGAATGAGCACCGAAAGTCGCCTGTCTCGTACTAATAAATGTACTGAAAAACAGCCATTTTGTTGAGAAGGCATTGCCTCCTGCAGCGCTAGATTACAGCTCATTAGTAGTAGCTTCAGAGTGGCAGTCCACACGAACACACCCCTCAGCTTCTCTCATTGTTTCTTGTTATCCTAGAGCAGTGTGCCATGGTGACAAAAATAGTGTAGGTGGCAATGATGAGGGTTATGAGGTTGAACTGAAGACGAAGGCAAGGAGGAACTTCACAGTTTGTCAGCCGTTGATGAATGTGTGACAAAGGGACTTTTAGGAATGGAAAACCAAACTAAAGGAAAATTCAATAAGCAGGCAGAAAGAAAGGATGTAATTTACTCAAAATGACCTCCTATACATATTATGGCTTTTGAGTTTCTTTTTAATCTTTATTTTTAAAATTTCCTAGAAACCCCTGGTAGGTCTGCAGGGTTTGAGAGGTTATGGGCATCAGATGAATGGGTTTTCCTGCTTTGGGCATCTGTTTTTCTTTTGTTTGAAAGAATAAAACACATTAAGATCACTTCCCTCTGTCAGCTGTACCAGGCACTGCATGGTAATTGCAATTGAATGGCTTTTTCTTTCTGAGTCACTCTCATTATCTTTTTTTTTTTCTTGCTTCCTGCATCATAAAAGTAGTGGAACTTCAGTTAATCTCTACATTGCTCAAGTTTTTTTTTTAAACTTTGGAAAGGTTTTGGCAAAGTCAAAAAATAAATCTGGATGTCATTTTGAGTAAAATAGACATGAAATGAATTTTTAATTGTGTATTTTTTAAGAAAGTCTGTTAATAACAACATAATATGTTATAACAATTAACTCATAAATATACTTACCTATTTTGTCTCATTTGTTATTATTGTTCAGGGGATCTAACTGGAGCAAAGAAGAAATTCTGTGTGTACGTCAACTATGTGTGTCGCATTCGATTTGCTTCTCTCATGCCAAATCTATGTACATGAATTACATGGAAATTCAATGTTTTTGGATGAGTCATACTACGTTTCTACTGAAAGAGAAAATCGGCTAACAAAATAGGAATGAAATTTGTGATGTTATTTTTGCATCTTTGTTGTGACATTTTGATTCTATGGCAGTGGCTCATATGTGCAGCACACAATATTAAGAGCTATGGTGCTTATATGGTGGAAAATTTCTAAATATCCAAAAAATATTGGTTATGAAATGTATTTATATATTGTGATGGTGCAAGTAAATAGTCTTTATTTACTTTGACTTGCGTTCCTTTGTTTTTGATTTCCGAGGTATTAAGAAACAATTGCATGCTATTGCAAAAAATCCCCCTAAGTAACGTCTTTTTCTTTTTTTTATCATGCCATTGTTGTTAGTGTGGCTATAAGAATTGTTGTCCTGTTGCTGAAGCAAACCAGATTAGCATTACAGCTAAAACAACAATGTTCCACTTGATATTTTTGTATGAATTTAAGGTTTTTTTCAATGGAAAATCCCATTGAAAATGACAGCCAATCAAAAACAAACGGCGGTGAAAAACAACTGGCTGTCAATGCGGAAATAAAATTTACGCGATGACGTATATCACTAATGTCCCCACCCACCCGACCCGTACACGGCGCGCTCATGTTTGAATTCGGGCATGCGCAGATTGTTGTTTAGGAAGTAAAATGGGACGGACAAGACGCATCATTCACCATTGAAGAGAGGTTCTCCCTGTACGGCAGCGAAAATGGAAACTCGCAAGAGAAACACCGATGCGGCGCCAGAGGCTGTGGTCCCGCAGATGTACACAGACTGCATATTCTGAGGACGTGCGCGCTCCCGATAACAGGGGGCGTTATTGGATATGAGGTGGCGCATGCGCATTGTTTTGAACATGAGAATGAGCTGAAGATCCTCTCCTATATCTTTAACAGAAATCGAGAACGTTTGGGGAAATGGGTTTAATAAGGAAAAGTGTGGTAACTATAAAGGGGAGAGTAAATAATCCAAAACAATAAAAGTCATCACCTTAGAAATCTGCTTCTACACCTGCAGAAAGAAAGGAAAGAGGAAATAAACAAACAAAACAGGGAACAAGGAAACCATAAATGACATATGCATACATATCAATGACCTGTGTAGTCTGTGAAAGGGTTTTGTATTTTATTAATTGTAAGTTGGCGTTTCTAATTATTGCAAAAGTTCATAGATATTTTGGAAACCATATTTTTTACTGAAACAACCTTTGCTAAGTGTGATATTGGCAGAGATTCTCATCTGGGGAAATCTGTCTTTTCTTAAAAGCAGGTTTTAGTTTTATTGAATCTGCCAATATAGGAGAAACATTAATAGTCAAATATGTAATATTCCCTGAGTGTAGTTTCGTCACAGGGGAATTATTGAAAGAACGGTTTACTAGAAGAACTGTTGATTTTAACCAGTTTATTGAATAAACTTGGGAAAGAATCAATCCAACAGCCTGACAAAAAGGAAAGTGATAAAGCAGGATGAAAACTTCATAATTCACATGAAGACTGATGTTATGATTTATGCCCTTACAAATTGTCTAATTTTTTCAGCTTGCTTTGATGATGTCACTAATGGTTTAATAAGAAAATGTCAAAAGCCGGAAAATGTTTGTATATTTGTCCATACGCTTGCAATTGGGTGCTATCTAATATATTTTAAATCTGTTTTTAAACCAGATTGCAAATACAAATTTAAGACAGGTAGCGTAAGCAAGAAAAAAGAATGTCCAGTTGGCTGTCAAATGTTTCTTTTTCTATAAATCTTGAGGCATAACATTATTTTCAATATTTTTACAATAGAGCTTTTTTTATTTTATTTACTTTTCTGTAAATAAACGGCACCCTTAAAAAAAATCTGTTTGGTCAAGGTGTTTTGTGCTCTGCAATACATCCTCATATCTATTATTTTAAGATCAACGTTAATAAGGTATATGGGGCAAATTTGGACTTTGCAGGGTTTTAACATGTGACTAATAATGGCAAAATGTATATTTGGTGGAAGTCTGCCAGTTTCTTCAGTGTCCAGTTGTATTTTGTGGAATCTTGGCACCAAAATATTACCGGATGTTTCATCAAACTCTGCTGGAGATCCATCTGGACCTGCAAACCTTTTAGTGGGAATCTTTTCTTGGAGTTTAGCTGAAGTGAGTGATGAATCCAGGACCATTGCTTGACTACCTTAAAAATAAGGAAGTGTTTACATATCCAGATATGTTGTTTTCTGTTTGAGGTTTTTGTTCTAACAACTCCTTTTTTTAACATTCATTTTTCTTTAATTCCACTTTTGCTAGTTTCCTCTTCCTCAAGGGTTCTAATAATTTATTAGCTTCCTCTAATTCCTGTTATCCTCTCTTTTCTTATTATTTTAATAAGAATGGGGCTATTTCACCTCTCATAAAACAAACAAGGTAGCTTGGCAAAATAGTATTTATCCACCAAAAACTGCAGATACATGCACCTATGATTATTTAAATTGCTTTAACTGCAAACATTATGTGTGTAACTCAAAACTGGTTTTGAGTTACACACAAAAAATCACATTACTACCTGTAGCAACCAGCTTAAAAGATTAAACAATCTGGTGATTCAAAGTCTTTTCAAAGATTTCCTACAGCCTTAGGGAAGAAGTCAGATCCTGTTTTAATTATCATGACAAAGTTGTGTACAGGACTTGAAGACCCAAATAAAATATTATTATGAAGTTTTGAATCAATAGTCGGTAAACTATTGCACTCTCGCACAACAGACAGCAATTTGTAGGGTGGGGTGGGTGGGGGGCTCTACTGACCTCTAAATAAGGTTGGATAAAAGTTTAACTTTTAACGTCTTTGTAAAGACTATATTTGTAAAGTCTTGACAAAAATAGACTTTAAATATTTTTCTGAGTAAAGAAAAGGAGTGACTGACCTGAAATGGTAATGGTAAGTGTGGAGGGACAGCCAGAGAACCAATGCAATCTAACTGAATCTCCCGATCCAACAGCAGGGCAGGTTCCATTCAACTGCCAGGCCACCCTCACCAACCAACAACTGGTTTGGCATTTCAACACCTGGCTTCTTTTATCTTACTTTAATTATACTTTTATTATTATCCAGGAGGCTGTAATGAGAATTAAATGGGATTATCAAGTGGATTCCTAAATTTACATCCTTGGGCTGCCAAACAATGCTTTTGTCCTGCTCATTTGGAAAAAAACATTCGTAGGGGTTTTGAGGTACGCAAAAACATAACATTAGCTCTTAAAGCTGTTAAATTTTAAATGTTAAGTAAAAGTTAGGTTTTATTTTTAAAAGTCTTACAATTTTTTGTTTCAGTGACAAACTATTGTTATCGGACCAAAACTATAGGTTTTATGTGAATCAAACATTTTAATAAAATAAAAAAATCAGCTTCTAGTTCTTACTAGTACTGACAGCTTCTTGAATACTATCGCACACTTCTTTTGGTACAAAAAATATGACCTGGTATATTTACCATCTCTCATGTGTGATCAGTTTAAAATTAGAGAGAAAATATATGATAAGATTCAATTGAAATAAACCAACAATTTGATAAATACCTGGTACTTAAAAGCTTTGAACAAAAAATAGACTTTTTATAATTAAATGTGTTAGAAGAAGAATGTTAATAAAAATCATGTTTTTTTAGAATAGCAAAAGATAACAGTCAGAGATTTGAATTAAAGAAAAAAAAACTAAATGTTTATCCTGTGCTAGTTTAGATTAGCAATTAAAAATGCCCTATAGAGCATGGAACTACAAGAACAATTCAGTTTATTGATTGTGTTCATACAGCAATATTAATGGAAACGGAACTGAGTCGACCATTGTGGAGGGTTCACTTTGGCACATCTACTCATGCTCCTTAAGGGAAAGCCTTCCATGTCTGCACAGTTGGATGATTACAACCCCCCCCCCCCAACCCCGAAACCCTAAACCACAGAGGATCCTACAGACTGAACCAGCCAGGATGATAAAAATCCTGTGGGCAGTTTTAAACTATGAAAACAAAGACAGAGCATCTTTTTCTCCACCCACAAACACATTCTTGCCTCGAGCTGCTCTGCCTCCACCATCCGTATCCCAACATGGCCTCTGACCCTAATGTGGCAAGCAGAAATGGCTGGCAGCTTGTCCACAGTACGGTAGAACGTGAAGCATGCAATACGTCATTACCGAGATGCTGCGTTTCAGATTGTCAAGAGGCATCAAACCCCGAGAATGCCTTTATTACAATTTTTCTATCTTGGATAGTCTGCAGAAAGCTATAGGGGCTGGTCCCTGCATGCTCTTGCATTCTGTTTTCTGTAGTGCAGTTATCCATATTTTATTTAAAATAAAAGTGGAGCTGATCATTTTACATTTTATTTCAGGGAGAAAAAGCTGAAATAAACTCACGGGATGTATTCATTTAATTTCTACACATGTCCACTTGAAGAGATGGCTATGAAACATGCTCCTTGTTCTTTTACTCTGTGGGTCATATTTATCTGTAAAAGGATACAATTAATTTTCTTTTTCCTCTGCTGTTTTTTCTCTTAGGCTGAGCTTACCTCTTTTTCAGCTTACACCTCACTTGACCGTGAAACAGCAAGCGTTACCCCTGACCAGCTACAAGGACAACGCATTTACAACCTGAGCTCTGAAGCCTGCCAAATGCAGCCCTTGAGAAGAAAAACAATTCTTTTTTTTCTCTCATAGGAGGAGAATTTTGTGCTTTAGGAGCAAGGTCAAATAAAGTATGTAACTTTAAAGAACAAGCAGCATTACTTTGTCAACGATCACCCTCCATGTGTTCATTTTCTATGCTGGTAATTAAGCTTGAAGCCATACTCAAAATCTCAGAGGTTTGTGTCTGGTTTCATAACAGCAAAGTATCCATCAGGAAGGTCCCAAATCCCACATTGTGTGCCATCACGCCTGGGACAGTCACATGGTCATATCAAACATCTAAATAACTGCGCCTGCATTTGTCAGACTTGTCTCTCTATCCCTTATGCCTGCATCTGGGACTGATGCTCGGGTGTGAAAGGTCCTGTCATTGCACACGCATGCACAGTGTGTGTGGTTGATAGAGATGAATGCTTTGTGCATTTGAGCATTCACCAAAGTGAGTGCATTTGACAGACCGTCAATCAGCATGTGATGAAAGGTAACCCCCACCATGACAGAACAATTTGTTTTGTTTTAGGAGCTAAACTAAAAAAAAAATAACACCACTGTTCTACATATAAACAATTTGCATTCCACCATACCTTTATTTTTCCATCTTTCAAATGTCTTTGTTTTTCAGGTCCGCCCCCCCCCAAACCATTTCTCAATTCTTGGAGTTTTCCTCTCTGCTTTGAATATGTCTGTTTGTTCTTTTATCTTTGGTTGTTGCTTCTCTTCCGTCAGTCATGGGGAGGGAGGTAAAGATCCAGCCGATCGAAGCACATTGATGGTATGTGAGTGCAGCCGATGAGAAAAGAGAGCTCCACTCGGCTGGATTATTTATGCGAGACCTCGCATAGATAAAAAAGTTTATGTCAAAGCCGTCAGGGATATTCTAAGGCTGGACTTGTGTACAGACTTAAAACCAAATGCCTTTTGACTTTCTTTGTTTAAACTCCAGCTTCCTTTTTGTTATGTTTCATTTTGAGACATTTGGGGAAGCTAGAGCATGTGACATTTTAAAATCTCTATTCTGCTGTTGTGCTCTCTTGTTTTCTTGTCTTCCATCCAGTCTGGTTACACTAACATCATTGGCTTTAACTGGAGGAATTAGGACTGAGATGCATGTAGGTCATGTATTGTTTTTTTGTTCTGTTTACTTGCCGAAGCCATTCCCTGAGGTTGCAGAAATGTGGTACAGTCTGAACTCTCAGTTGAATCACATTGTCCTTCATTCCCATTTAGACTCAGATTTAAAAGAATTTTTTTTTTGCCCAGAAAACTCAATTTATAGGACTGACTTTCTGCTGTAATCCACCAACACACAGGGGGGTATTTATTTATTGGTGTCTAATCTAATGAAATAAATCTTGCTTTCTCTGTTTGTGTTCTTGTAGGTTTGAAAATCCACATGTCATCTCTAAACAAATTTTTTTTTAAATTTTAGATTATAAGCAACATAATATATTTCTTAATTTTTGTGAGTTTTTCCAGTTACTTGTCAAATTAAAAAACACAAAACTAACCTTAAATTGAAAAAATTCAATCAATTCCGATAAACCATGTTTACTTAAAGCTAACTCTCATGTTGCGGTTTAAACCTCTGACCCACATAAACAGAGACTCTCAGGAGAACGGTACAATGATTTATTGAGGGACGTGAAGTGAGAAGGGGAATCCAGCGGGGATCCTGCAGCGGGCGGCAAACAGCAGTGAGTGACGAGGAACGGGACACAGCAACGAGTTGCGGAAGTACACGGATGGATCAGGAACACTTCGACGAGGGAGACCGGGAACCTCTGAGAGTGAGGACAGGCAAGGTGAGTGAAACAGATGATGAAGCTAGTAATGAAAAAAAGAACGATCTTACTTGAGTTGTGGATTTCTCGTGTCACCAGGGGAATGTCCGGGGTGAGTTTCCAGCTGAAGGAAGTGATGTGGTCCGGGGGGTCTGACCAGCTGATGAGGCACGCTGGGGCAGGCAGATCGAACAGAGCCAAGAGGAATGGAGATCACCTGATGGAATGATGACCGGAGAGATTCTTGGAGGAGTTGGAGAATGGAGAAGAGAGTTCAACCTGAGGTGGAGCACAAGTGCTGTTAGAGGTGAGGGAAAAATTGTGAGGCACAAAAACAGGAACACGGCGTGGGTCAAACTACATAGACTAGGAAACTACTACAACGAGGAAAACTACTATAACTACTAGGAAGCACTAGGAACTAGCGTGGCACTGAGACAAAGAGTTTACCGATGGTAACAAACACTCAGGCCACGAGTAGCTGATCCACCACCCCACTTATACTGGCTCACCTGATCAGCGCCAACCAGAAGCACCTGGGCAGGACGGAGCTCCAGCCTGGAGGAGAGCACTGGTGACCCCCCGTGGCCACCTGGAGAACTGAACAGAAAACTCACCCTGACAGAACCCCCCCCCCTCAAGGACCACCACCCGGCGGTCCAGAAGACGAAGAAGATGCTTCAAAGTCCTCCACCATAGAAGGATCAAAAATGAAGGAGCGGGGCACCCAGCAACGCTCTTCGGGACCGTAACCCTCCCAATCGACGAGGTACTGATAACCACGACCTCGTCGACCGGAAGCCACGATTCTCCGGACGTCGTAGGTCGGATGCCCATCTATGATACGGGCGGGCGGAGGGGTGTCGGCTGGAAGGCACAAAATACTTGTTCGGACCGGCTTTACTTGGGAGACGTGGAAAATTGGATGGATCCTGAGAGTAGGGGGCAAACGTAGAAGGACGGTGGAAGGACTCAGGACGGACTGGATGGTGTAAGGGCTGATGAAACGAGGGGAGAGTTTGCGGGAGACTGATTTAAGGGGGATATCTCCGGATGACAGCCACACCTGCTGTCCAGAAGAATAGACGGCCGAGATATCCCTCTCGCCGGCCGGGAACAGTGGAGGTTGGTACCCTAAGGAGATCTCGAAGGGGGACAAACCTGTGGCAGCAGAGACGTGGGAATTATGGGCGTACTCGACCCAGGGAAGGTGTGGGTTCCAGTCGGTCTGGTGGGAGGATGTCAGGCAACGGAGAGCTGCCTCGATCTCCTGGTTAAGCCGCTCTGTCTGACCGTGGGACTGAGGATGGTAACCCGATGTAAGGCTAGCCTTGGCCCCCAGCCCTGCACAAAAATGCTTCCAGACCTGGGAAGCAAACTTGGGGCCACGGTCAGACAGGATATCCACGGGAATGCCGTGCAACCGGAAGACGTGCTTAACCAGAAGTCGAGCAGTCTGG
>JAVLVB010000557.1:813485-833755 GCA_032876305.1 Orestias chungarensis | reverse complement strand
TTAGAATCCAAGCTGGTTCGTATGACTCTAAGCTATCACTATTGTAGTTGTACACCTGTTTACAAGCAGAGCATCTTTTTTTTAGTCCCTGAGCACCAGGAAGACAGTAAAGAGACCTGAGCAGTATTAATATGGTTATATTTCTTGTTCTGATGATGTTGTTTAATTGTGTAAAAAATATCCGTAAAAATATGACAGTTTTGGTAAGGCAAGTACATGCTACTTGACAAGTTTTACATTTAAACCAAACAAATTTAAATACTGTTTTTACTAATTCGTTTTTTTAAAATAAGTTTCTATAAAATCCACTGCAAACACTGTTTCGCAATTTAAATAAGCAGTTGTCTATAACAATACACTATTATTAAACAATATGAACAAAAACAATATTTTTACAGTATCATCCTCATCCTATAATGTGTCAAATAAAAGTAATGGAAAAAATTGGGGAAAAAAAACATTTTTAATAATCGTGGAAATTCAATTTTGTTTTTGTATTTTATGAGACTCATACACACATTCTTCTTACCATCAACTAAGCTTTTTACAGTTATCTTGTTGACAGATCGGACAATGAAGGTGGGTCTGTGCCCGCATACACTAGTTTCAGCATTTGCTGCTTTGACATGTGTACTCCCCAATACCCTTGCTCTGTCTAACAAATCAGCCACATGCACATCCACAGCGTAAGCCATATCAAACTCTGTCAAGTGCTGGCATTGCTGTCTAATTTGTCTCTGAGGTATTCTGTGTGTCTGGTGACCTTTGCTCACTGTTTTGACTGTCTGAACAATTCTCCAGAAACTGCTTGTGTTACAACGTCAGTTAAGAGATCTCTTTACTTATGTCTCACAAACTGAATCATCTTCAAATCAGTTTCACAATATCACTGTATGAAATGAGTCATTAGCTTATCTTAATAAATGTCAGCAAATTGTATTAAGAACTATGAATTTAGACTTTATATGGCTGTAATAATTTAGTGACACTTGTTAAAGCATCAACATATGACTTTACCAAGTATGATGTAAGTAGGTAAGATGTGGTTAGATGATAATATTATACAGAAGCTAATATTTAGTTGTTTAGTCCGATAGCAGATGGCAGCCATAAGAAAAATATATATTTATAAAAAATCTTGTTGAGATGTAAATAATGTGTTAATCATGACACACCAGATGAGATATACACTGCTCAAAAAATAAAGAGAACACTTAAACAACACAATATAACTCCCAAGTAAATCAAACTTATTTGAAAGCAAACTGTCCACAAAGGAAGCAACACTGATGGACAGTCAATTTCACTCGCTGTTGCACAAATGGAATAGACAACAGGTGGAAATCTTTGCCGATTAGCAAGACACACTCAATAAAGGAGTGTTTCTGCAGGTGGGGACCACAGACCATTTATCAGTGCCTTTGCTTTCTGGCTGATGTTTTGGTCTCTTTTCAATGTTGGTGGTGCTTTCACACTCATGGTAGCATGAGATGGACTCTACAACCCACACAAGGGGCTCAGGTAGTGCAGCTCATACAGAATGGCACATCAATGCAAGCTGTGGCAAGAAGGTTTGCTGTGTCTGTCAGCATAGCGTCCAGAGCCTGGAGATGCTACAAGGAGACAGGCCAGTACACCAGGATATGCGGAGGAGGCCATAGGAGGGCAACAACGCAGCAGCAGGACCGCCACCTTTGTCTTTGTGCAAGGAGGAACAGGAGTAACACTGCCAGAGCCTTGCATAATGACCTCCAGCAGGCCACAAATTTGCATGTGCTAGGTTGGGTCAAACTTTGGTTTTAAGCTGTCACTCTGAGAGAGGTAGTCCATTCAAGTTCTGGTCATTCACAAAGCAAGAGAGAGACATGTAAGAGAAAAAAATCATGCATAAAATTTGTCAATATAATGGCAGTTGAACTGGGAACTGAAAAACCAGAACAACTCCCACATAAGCTCAGGGAAACAATGCAAAGTCTGTATAAAAACTCCACTGACCAAGATCTTTCTGCAATGCAATTGAACCACTTCTCCAAGTTTATAAAACAAATGTGCATCACTTTGATATTCACAAAAACACTTCATTTTAGATTTTAATAATGTGTGCAGTTAATTTCACCTGTGCTCCCTGCAGTTCAAACTGTTGCATTTCAACAAAGCTGATGTTACTTGCGTCTTTTCTGTTTCCGGCAACTTTTTTTTCCATGTTTTGACAGACCCACAAGATACTCTGCCGCCAGTGGCCTGATTTTGGATTATGCTGGGTAACAATGTTTGAAGGACTGGATTAGTTCCACCATGAAACTACAGGCAGAAGCCCTGCCTCTTACCGTCAGAGACTGTGACTGTCCTCCCTACCCTGCACACATGAATGCATGGCCACTCTGGGATGATGCTCACCCCCAAGAAACACATTCAAACTGTTAATTAATGCGTGCTTGTTTTTATTGCTTTCCAGCAGCCCGCAAGGGAGCTTGTTGGGTCTGTGCTTGTGTATGCTAGCACTTGGAAGCTCATACACACCATCTCATTTGCACACTTAACAAGAGCAGAGTGTGCAAACAGATGAGCTTTAGAGAGTGTAAAAAAATCGGGTAATAAAAATGTCAGAACTGAGTAAAAGTGTGGCATCACAGTGCTCTGCAATGAGTATGCAAATGTGTGTCTTCATGAATTTCTAGTTCTAATAAAAGTGTCAAATAGCTATGTTTAATCCTTTTTATCCCCCACAGCCATGTTTAATAAATATATGTATGACTTATTTCTTACATGTGTTTTGACTAATATATATTTCAAAGTAAGAGTGAACTACAAACCAGCTTGCAGGTAGTCAAAAGTTTAGGCTCTAGATGCTTTTGCAGATGCCCATCTAACGAAAAAAAAGAAAAATCTTGTTCATGCAAGGCAAATGTGTCAAGGTCAATGTAAGCTGAAAATGGCCATGGTACATTTTATTGTGATTATTTTTTCAGACCACAGAGTAACAGCTAGTTTATATGTTGTAATGCTAAAGGTTATATTTCCCAGTATTGCTGGAAAATATGAAGTGGAAGATTATGTGTATAACTAATTAAAACCCAAAATTTAGCTCCTTTCAAAATTTGCAAACTACATGAAACTATTTTACACTGAAAACAGTTTTACTTACAAAAATTGCAGGTAACATTTGATTGAAAGACACAATCATGGGGTAGTACGCTAAGCTAATGTCAGATAATTAATGACATTCTTGGAAAAGGGGAAATGTCACAAAATGTCAATGCAAAATTCTATGGCTTTTCACACACTTCTGAATGCAAGTTTGTTTTTAGAATGTTTAGTGGAAGATAAATGTCACGTCAAGAACTGGTGCCAAAAAAGTGACCCATGCATTTGTTACTTTAAGGCTAGACTAATGTAATCCTGTACAATCAGGAAGTCCAAAAAAGCTATTAAAAGTCTTTAGCTGATCCAAAATAAAGCAGCAAGGAATCCAATGAAAATGTAAATTAAAATACACTTTTTGAACATTTTTCAGGACTCTATTATGTCTGTGTTTATCTGTTTGTATCCATAAGTATTTTCCAAAATTGATATTTTTGGAAAGTTCTTGGTAACGTTTGCAGCTGATCCTCAGCCTCATCAGTGTGCATCATCATCATTTATCATTTAGCAATCTGAAGAACCTACACTCCCTTTTGGATAATTATCTATGCTAATAGTCTCTAGCCATTCCTGCCCTTAAAATAAATCTCTCGTGTAAACTCTTCAGCTCAAGTACTAATCTATTTCCTGTGCCCCAAGGTCCAGTCTACCTACTTACCTGTTTGTAAAACAGAACTCTATTATGGTCATCTGTAGCTCTGGTGTGCTTGTCCTTTACAGCCTGGCAGCATTTCAGCAACAAGCTCAATCCTTTCTGGAGCCTCAGGCTCACTGTTTCTTTAGGCTCACTCCCAACCTTAGCTAGACCACACCAGCTGGTATTCAACTCCTCCTTCACACTACCAACTCGTCGCCTTGCAGCAAGAAGGCATTGACCTTAATCCCGCCTTGTGTCTTTCTGCTGGGAGTTTACATGTTCTCCCTGTGCATGCGTGGGTTCTCTCCAGCTACTCCAGATTCATCTCAGAGTCCAAAAACATGACTGTTAGTCTGATTTGAGTGTATGTGTGCGTCAGTGGTTGGTTGTCTTTTCTATCTCTGTTTTGCCCTTTGATTGGCAGGCGACCTATCCTATGTGTGCCCCTGCATCTTGCCCGATGCACACTGGAGATACACACCAGCAGAACCCGGTGACCCCACAAGAACAAGCAGGATAGAAAATGGATGGATAGATGATAATATCAATATAGTCTTTTTTTTAAATAAAAACTCAAAGACACTTCTGAAAAAAGAAAAAAAAATACACACTTGTGAACAATTAAGTACATCAAACCAAATCATAAAAGCAGAACCCTTAAGTGTATAGAACTAAACTTTAAAAACACAGGATAAGCATAGGACAATACTCGTACATTAAAGTCAGCTGTGAGATGGGTGGACATGAGTTTCAGAAGGTGAAAGCATCCAACATTTGATCCACTTACTAGATTGTCAAAAAAAAAGAAACTTTGCTAGTTCCTAAAAACTGAGCAACTCTTTTAAACCAATTTGAACACTAAACAGACCTTAAGGCATTGTTTTATAAATTGGATTAATTAGAATGTTTGTATGGTGGACTTGAAATTATTATTTTTTTATTTTTTAGTCCCTTAAAATGACATCTGATGTGAATTGGTGTTTTCAGGATAAACTAAATTGAATTTAGAGTATGTTATGTATGCTTTCCTCTCCTAACAAGCTTTATGGAGATGATGATTTAATTACCAAGTAAGACTTGATATTTTCCCACACCGCAACTGGAAAAAACTCACAGCACAAGCATCTCTTGTCTTACTGCAAGAATATTCTCAAGCAAATCCTGCCCTGGACCTTTCCTCCTGAAATGCAGGTTCTCATTGTAGACTTCTCTCAGGCTATAACTGTTTCATTTTAGCATCCAATCACCTGCAGATCAGGGGAACTATGAACACTAAATTGCCTTTAGCAAGTGTTGCCGTATGACGAATGGTGACCTGTTGAGGATGTGACCATCCACTTATCCACTGATTGCCACAGGTAGCCACCAGGATAGACACAAAATGTTAAACCTGTAATATATGTTAGATTTCAATTGTAAGACTCTTGTGTTAGTTAATAAAATCAATTTTGGGGGACAACAAAATAATTTATCTATATATCTGTTTATGGTTATGAGCCATGAGCGGCTCTCCTGGGAGCGCCTCGGGATCCTCCCGGAGGAGCCGTTGGACGTGCCCGGGAGAGGGAAGTCTGGGTTTCCCTGCTTGGGATGCTGCCCCTGCGACCCGACTCCGGATAAGCGGTAGAAGATGGATGGATGGATGGATGGATGGATGGATGGATGGATGGATGGATGGTCATGAGCCACTTACTGTGCATCTTAAAAGGATTAAGTGGTTAAAAGAAATTCATAAATAGGTTAAAATAACTGACAATTTACAAATAGGTGCATGCAGAACAAATTAAAAATTCAATCACTTTTTGTCTTACACAGCCCAATGTTCACAACACATTCAAAACATGCAAGACATATAATGGCTTTCTGTGGTTAGCCAATTTTTTTCTATTGTGAAATAAGAACCAAGACAGTTTTAACACATTTAATTTTTGAGGAATGGCTAAGACTAAGAACTCTGGATTGTAGTGTTACACTTCTGTTCCAATCCTTACCAAGACAACAAAAGGAGAAACAAAATGTATCTCTCATCAGTCCTTTTAAAGTTGTTTTCTGAAAGCTCCTGGCATCATACAAGCTATGCAAGATGGAGGAAATTAGTTGGTTTCCCACTGAAAATAGCAATGAATTAACGATTTAGTCTATGTTTAATGTTATTTCCAAAAACAATTAAGAAGCTCTGAAGTTCCAGAAAAATTGTAGATGCTGTCATATACTATCAGACAGGGTTATCATTTATGAACCTTGCCAAAACCAAAATGACTCACACTCTTGTAAAACACCAATATCCTATTATACTTTTATGAGAAATTGCTTTTATTTCAGTGTATTGGACAGACATTGGAGCTGTAAGTATTGATATCCACCCCTTACCCATTCAATTGTAGTATCAAGAGGGAGCAGCTTGAGACCAGATGTCACGGGAAGAAACCATTTCCCATTTCTTATTCACTCATGGAATAGAAACTGCAGGAATTAGAGGTTAATTATGACAAGGAAAGTTTAGGAGGGTGAGAGAGAAAGAGACAAACGAATGGAGGAGTGTGGTGCGGAAAGTTAATTTTCACGATGCTCTTGCTGTGTTGTACTGCAGCTGGTGATGAATGACAGACAGAAAGCTCTCAGCTGGAGGAGAGATGCTAATGGAATTGTCCTACATCAGTCCAAAGATTTGTGAGCTGCAGATGCTTATACACTGTTAGGTTATAAAAAGAAAATGTCTTAAACCCTCACCCCCAAAACACATTCTGATTACTATTGTTTCGATTCATTGTGAATGCAGAAAAATCATGAGTTCTTTGACTGCATCTTGACTCAATTTTATCCCTAGTTAAGATCCTTTCATTAGTTTTGAAAAAGGAAGTGAGATTTAAATTGGGTTATAGAGGTCATCAGCTGCAGACGAGCTTGATATTGTTAACAAATAACAAATGCAGGATGTGAAAAGCAGGTGGGTGGAAAATGACTTTAAATGTATGCAGAGTTGATTTGGTTTTAGGTGTAATTTGACACTGATGATGTGCAGGAGAGCATGAGATTAGCCGAGATGAGAATATATTCTTATATTGCCTCATTTGCAGCCAGCAAGTGGTTGGCTCCCACTGGGCTTTGCTCAAGTGCACCCTTAGACTGACCACAGTACTTTCATAAACAGGATTTATAGTCGTATTGATTCCAAGTTGTATTTACTGTATTCACAGCCGGCATTATGCACTGCTGGGCAAACTGACAGCATGAAGGCCAAGTGGATAAAGTCATCTTATATACTATCATTGATTTTGCCCTTTTGATTCTTCCCTTTCTGCTTTGCTTCCGACCTTTTTCCTATGTTCTGCTTCTGCCTCTCCAGTCAGATGACTGTGGCCAGTGGCCGAACTATGATACGCAGATCATTACTCTGCACTGAATATGCCAACAGAGTTTTACGTGAGGAGGAAGACTGAAAATATAAAGGAGAATTGGAAGACAAAGACATCAGGTTTTCATAAATAACCCAAACTGAATCCAGTCTGGAGGTGAAAACATGGTATGTATGGTTACTGTTCTTCCCCTCCCCCAAGCCAAACTGTTTTCTTCATCTTCCAGTCTGCAGATAACTTCTTTAGAGGATATTATAGTCCCTTGCCATCAGTAAAGCACATTACTCCCGAGCTTTATCCATGGAGTACAGCTTCAGGTCTCCTCTTTCCATCTCTGTGTATATGATGTGTCTATGATAATGTAATCAGTAGCTCTACCTTCGTGCATGGCAATATCCTCACCTGCATAAATTCTTATTTTACTCGAATGTATCTTTAAATCCCTCAAACAGGATCAAGGTCCACATTAAAAGCTGAGCTGTTAAAAAAAAAATAATTTCAACTGCCTGCTCACATTTGAATTATTCTCTACGGACAATTCTACAAATAAACAACATACATTATTTTACATTTTGTAAAATAGTGTGACCTCAATGTCTTTACATTCTAAACCGTAACAATTAAAATAAGAGAGTTACAACATTAAACAAACAGAATCTTAAATCTTGGCACCTAATCTTGGCACCACATTTAGAAAAAGGTGTCCAGTAACACTACTTGTATTTTTCCTTGATCCCATTTGACTCTCTTTGAGGAAGTCAAATGCTGAAGAATTAGTTGTTGTTTTTTAACTGCTATTAAGGAAACATGACACTCTTGCTTTTTTGTCCGCAAACATGAAGCTTTTTGACACATATAGCCTTTGAGGTTTGAAAACCATACCATCATCCTAATCTTTCCCTTGCATATTCACTATTAGATTCAAGTTAGGACTCTGGCTGGGCTGCTTTAAACAACTAATTTTACTTTCAGTCAGAATAAAAATTAAACATAATATATCTATAAAACTAATAATAATATAACTTTAAATCAAAATCTTTAATGGCTCTGATACTGTGTAGTTGCAGTATTTTACACAAAAAGGGATGGTAAAGGTAAAAATCTGACTCACAGTACTTTTGTTCCTTTTTTTCTATTTCTCTTTCTACTTGAAGCCAGATTGCCCTTCGCCGGAGGTAATAAAGCCACTCTATCAAACACCTGTACTGCCACCTGCATATCGCCCACCCCCCACTTATTTCCTAATGGGACTTTAGTGAATGCCTTTGGTTGAGCTGCATTGCTAAAGGAGACCATTCAATCTTATTGAATATTTTGTCTAGAACCTGTTGACAAGGTAGCTTACTGTAATCCATTACTAGGCGCTTGAAAACTATGCTCACTGCTTGTCAATGTGGATTGATGTCCTGTGCTCATTATTCTGTTCCCTGTTGTCATGCTGTTTTTTTCTACACCTGAATGACCTTGAAAAACTGTGAGAATTTTTTTGAGAGAGCCTCTGTCTTGTCCTGACAAACTCGACTAAGAATCTTTATGAGTGTAAATGACAAAAAGATATTTGGGGAATTAATCCCTATTTAGTATATGGAGAGGCCAGCTTTTGCTCCAACTGTCTGCCTGTCTTTACAAAATATCTGTTCTTTCTTCTCCAAAAATGTGCTGAGTGGGGTCATCACATTGGCAGCTTTGGTGAGGAGAGAGGCCAAGGAGAGTAAGAGCCTCCTGTCTGAATGACTGTCTCCAACCACCCCACAACGATCCTCCTCCTGTTAATTAACCTACTGACACCTCCTTACTGTGTATATTTTGAGCTGGAAGAAGGATATGTAGCAGGTGTGGATGGAGAAGGAGCTCAGAATGACTTGAACTCAGAAGCATATGCTGTTTATTCTCTGAACACAGGTTTGCACACCTAGCCATCACCACGTGGAAAGCAACATGAGATGTCTGTTTATGGTTGTAGAGATTATGTTCAGTCAGCAGTTCTGGTTACGCTTTACCAAAATTGTTCCAGCAACAGTGCAAGGTTAGATTTTTGTCCACATGAAGACTTGTTTAATATTTTGTGGAAAATGCTGTGTAATATTTGTTGTTCCCTAAATTTTTAGGGAACAACACACAATTCACACAATTGAAATTCAAATATACTTAAATATTACCAAAGGTATGTTAAATTTTGTTGTAACTCACAAGACATCTTAAAAAACACAATACAAACCTAACATAATTATGTATTTAAAAAAAAAAATGTTTTCAATATTTCAGTGAGACTTTTAGCAATCAACCCTTTCTTATAATTGCTGAACAGCCCTTTCCATGTTTGTAGTCATTATTTTATTAATATATTTCTGGGAATGAGGTCTGAGACATTAGGTTGACAGCAAGATTGCCCTAGAACCTCAATCTTTAACTCCCTCCACTTTCCCTCCACAATACTTTGTCAGATTGAATCCTGGCTGGACATTGGCTGGACTCATATCCACTGACAAAGAAAGTTGTTTGAAAAGTAAAAAAATATTTAAGACTGAAGTTTGATAGAACTATGAACAATGTCCCTCGTAAAAAATAAACTGTAGCAGGAATTATGGGGGTAGATAGTAATGAAAATGCATCAATATCACATTTTGATTTACAAGTGATTACTAATATGCAAACACTTTATGTTGCACTCATTTAAGTCTATTCTAATGTTCAATATAATTTAGGAAAAATCAATGTTAAATGAGTGATTTGGTGGAAAATTGCACTTTAATATTTCAGACAATCATTTTTTGAGTAATGTTAACAAAAACAAATAAAACTAAAAATATTCTCTGCCACCTTAACAAAAAGATATAAATCCAGTGAAGCATCATTGGGGGAGAAACATCATTGCTGCTCCAATGTAATTCTCCTGGAAGGACAAGTCAGAACCTCCATTTTCTCTACTCCAGCGTCTCTGTACTGGGTGCATGTTGAATCTGGTAGGCAAAACCAGCTAAAGAGACAATGAGCTACAGCTGGTGTGCTTACAGGTAACACTCCCAGCACCATTCACATTTGAATAGAAAACTATTTAACACGGACATCAGTTTTATCTTCTGAGGGCACATTAACACAACAATGTAAGATTGTTGCCAATGAGGCTATAGTGATAACTATTTATCTCTTAGTGTTTTAACTGAGTTCCGAATAAAAAGGACACAGTTGTGTGGATGGTGCTGAGGTCAAGAGGATGGCAAAACTGCCTTTTTCTGTCTAAAGCCATCCATCCATTATCTAAACCGCTTATCCTTGTGGAGTCGCAGGGGTTTGCTGCCAGCTTACAATGGGTGCATGGCAACAGTGCTACCCACTGCCCCACCGTGCAGCCCTGTCGAAAGCCAATATATGTAATTTGTAAAACGCACAAGTTCTGGCCTCTTAAACGTTGTAGTTATATGTTTATTTTCTATATGCCTTTTATTATCTGTTCTGACTTTTTCATTTTGTGGAGACACCAAGCACGTTTGTTTGTTCTGATGAAAATGGGTTCCTGAAGGTAATTGCATCCGTGTTGCGTTCTGCGTGTTGTTAATTAGTCGAAGGAGATATAAATGGGAGACCTCACAGCGTATGTTCACGTCAGGCTTTGCTGCTCCCTCTGCCACCATGAACAACACATGCATCGCTCACTTCCTCACAGGAACAGATGAATTTATGGCTGCACCCTGCCAGTGGGAACAAAATGTGGAAGGCACAAAGGGAGGGGTGTGTAGGTGGGTGGTGATGAGTGGGGAAACAGGGGCTTCGGAGGCCACCGTGAGATGAAATAAAGGAGAGAAATACAGACATTCAGATATGATGACTCAAAGAATAAAACAAAGATAAACGTTTTGCTGAAGCTGAAGAGGTAGAAAAAACAGAATAGGAGGTACAGTGCAGCAGATCAGGCAGACGGACAGAAGAAGTTTCCAGCCCTCCACCCATCAGAGAGCTCAGCTGTTCAGATGTTTTGTTGGCAATAAAGGCAGACAGACAGATTGCAGCCAATGATATGTGTTGGGAATCATCTCAGAGATGGGCTAATGACAGGAGGGGAGAAACAGACAGATGGCTCCCGTCATGGAAATACGCTTATTGTACTATCCCAATGGTTTACACAGAGACTACTTGAACACTTGGGTTTGAGTAGAATAAGAAATTATTGGAAGAATATAGAGGGAGATTCTGGTAGGAATACAACTGTTGGTTCACAAATGAGGAAACAAGGACCTCCTTCAGTTTGGTTAACAAAAGAAGGAGAAACAAATTACATATTCAGAACATCTACTGTGTAAATATTTTTATTTCTATATAAACGTTATATAACTTACTTGCAACAGGTTTCAATAAGGCCGAGATTCTGTGGATGTTCGACTCAAGGTAAACAGTTTAGGAGGGTCTAATTGATGACACAGAGAAAATTATTGATATTATCATTGATGACAGTAAAAGTAAATGTACAATGCAAAGGTAAAGGCAACCATCATATTCATCCATATTTGTGTATTAAACCAAAGAGGAAATTAACATGCCCAAACCTCCAAATAGATGACAAGAAAAGAACAAAATCATTATATCCACTTTGGGAGCAGTTAGAGTACTTGTGAGTGCAGGTGGGAAGCGAACAACCCCACTGTGGGAGTGAGCAATAATGTTCAAAAATCCAGCGGGAGTGGAATTAAGAAAATAGTCCCACACAGTGCCATACTCTATAGTCCTTCACCCTTTGGTACAACCACTTATTAGTAAATTGCATTTTAATGAAGCCCTTCACATTCGGCCTTTTAGCTTCCTTTAAAGGGGCATTGCTTCCCAACCCACATGTAAACAAAGCTTTTCGTCTTGGCTGAACTCCAGATTTGATTCAAATACGATTCATCAGCTCAAAGTTAAAGCCCGTTCATGTTTAGTTCTTCTTTATTTTCCTGCCTCTATTTATTACCGAATATACAGCAAACCCTATTTAACAAAGATAACCTGAAATTTAATTATTCTAAGTGGGTTAAACAAGAACTACAGGAATGTTCTATTACAAAAAATGGCAAGATTGCAGTACCAATACCTTAACATAGAGAAGAAACCTGATTGTGCTAAGATTTTTAACACTGAGGTACTTTGGTATATGTATATGTCAATAAAGTAGGACAGGTATTTAATTGAAAAAGGGAAATTCATATTATTTGGAATAATTTTACCTGGGTAATATATTTGGAGGATTTCTTCATGATAAAATGATGGCTAATGTAAAAACAAAAAGTCTGTATTTATATTGTTTGTTCATCTGTTTTATATCAGGCAAAAAAACTTATGCAAATATAAAGTGATATTTTCAAATAAAAATGTCATTACATTTATTAAGAGAAATAGCTACCCAAAACATCCTGTTTTAAAAGAATTGCCCCAATACCAATTACTATTGATCAGAGACCAAGTTGTTAAATATTATATAGAAGTCTGGTTTTAATCAAGCCACTCCTATGTATGATAACTCATTGGTGTCCTAAAATTGTGGTGAAAATATAAATACAATTTTGTAGGTGTGTGTCATGTACAATCAAAGTTTGCAATCTTAATGTAATGGGTTGGGAAGGCTTTACTTCAGTAACAACTTGCTGCAACAGATACGAAACACTCACTCTGTTCACTGACAGACAATCCAGCTAGAGAATGGTCATCCATAAGCTTCTGACCATTAGCTGAAGCAAAATCGGCTTACACAGCAGAACAATTATGTGAGACAAATCATCAAGTGTACCTGTGATTGGTTTAATAAAATACAAGCTTTGAAGGGCTCTTTTTAATGTCCAAGCTCAAATACAATGGGTGCTGTGATAGTTTGCAAAACAAGCTATTCATGGTTGAAACAAAGAAGAGTTAGACAAAATTCCTTCACCGCAATGTAAAATACCCATTATTGGTCTCTCACAAATCACCATTAATCTGGTAAGCTTTATTTTATCTTAGTACATAAAATTATAATTTAAAAAACATTTTCATTCAAAATTATAAACATTTCAGGACACTTTACAGGTCAAGTTGCAGTGAAAAATATTAATTCATCTGCTCTGAATATAACCACTGTTTTTCAATGATTTACTCTTTAAGTTGTAAGTGGGTTTTAATTCTTCAGAAACTCTTATGTTTCTAGTAATCACATTTCCCATTTAACAAGTCTAAACATGTTGCAGAATCATTAACATCCAAATCAACACGCATCTAAAATTCCTTACATTTCCAGAGATCGTGAATTAAAGCGGTAATGTTTAGCCCCTAGCAGCCCTCAACTTCCTCTTCTAATATTCTAATATAGGCACATTTAATGTTTAGGAAATATTTATTCTCTTATGGTATCAACACATTACTGTCAATTTTCTTTGAGAAGCAACTGAATAGATAAAGTTAGATTTATGTGTTTCTTGCTCCACTTGTTTTGACAGTTTGTGTTTGTTTCTGCAGAGGATTGACTGTCCAGTTTGGATTATGTGCTGATCTGTTGAGGAGTTCTTGAAGAGAAGCTTTCAGATTAGCTCGGGACAGCAACAAAGCTGAATGTCCACCATAAGACTGACATTCTCCTATAAGCATCTCAGGTACAATCAATGGTAAATGTTAAACTATTTTTATATTGGATTATATTACAAAAAATATTTTTTTTCTGCCTAATCTAAAACAAATTTTTGGTTGCATTTGTACTATCAAACACATTTACTGAAGGGAAAAAAAGGTCAGTTTTACCTGATCTACAGTTCCCTAATTTGCACAGTCAGCATTTTATGTTTCTTCTGCATCATGAACAAGAAGCAGTAGAACGGATACTCAGTTACATGAGAGGACAACTAATCCTTGTTGATTACATTGAAAATGATCTTGAGTGAGTTATTTTTACTGAATTATCTTACCAAGTATTCTAGTCTGCGTGGCTGGACAAGGAATCAGACTGATGATATAATGATAGCTCATGCATTCAGCGGATGCTGCTGTTCCACAATGGGGAGAAGTGCTTTTTCAACCCAACAGGGAAATGGTCATAAGTTTAGAAGCTTCATCATCATTATGGGGCTTAAATAGGTCAGGCATGAAATTAATGGTGGTAAAGTAGCTCTTGTTCTAAAAGAAGAACTGGACAAATTAATTGTCAAGATTAAAATAACAATAGATGTGATGTGTTTTGTTGGGGTTCAATATTACACCAAAACTACACACCCAATCATCAGTTCCTACACATCTAAAAATATCCAAATACCTTTTATAATAATAAAACGTCCTTCAGAAGAACTGACATTAAGTTCAGTATTACTTTGTCAAAGAAAAAAGAAAAACAAAGATGGCTGAGATAAAAACGCGGTGCAGGCAGCAAACATTCAGAAAAACCTCCAGGTCTCTTGACTGCCTCCTATCTGATTTCCCTCCTTCAGCAGGCATCTCCTAAAAGCAGTGTGGAACACAAGTATTCATGGATTCGAGTGGCAGAGTGCTATACTCGGCTCTTTTCCTGGTATACACCTTCCCCACAAAACACATCCAAACAACAGGCTGGTGCCACTTGTTTGGTGGTTCTAAAACAAATTGTACAATACTCTTTGCAACTGATTGAGCTGCAGTGTTTAGATCAAAATTGAACTTTTTTTGCATTTTTTTTTGCATTTTTTCCCTAGATTTTTACATTTATATTATTTTAATTATCTGATCTGCTTAGGATTTTTTTTAAGTATACCTCTTAAAGCAGCTTGTGCTCCAATATTTGTAGATTGTGCTTTTTTTCCCCCCAAAGACAACAACAGACTATAATGGAGCTAAGATGTGACAAAAAGCCATTTATATGCAACTGCTGGAGCACACGCCTACAAACTACTGCCCTCTGGTAAAAGATAGTGCAGAATAAAGTATGCTCTCTGAGACAGTAAAGGTTCTGCGGGGTAAAACATAAATTTCATTTCACTCACCGATCATAGCTTTATTGGACTCTACCTGTTTGATAATACTTAATACCGTGGCTTATACTGTGATTTTCCGGACAGAATGGGATGCTTCATGGCCTAAACAATAACAGAGACAAAATATGGATTACAAATAAATTCATCATTTACTCCGAACAGGAGTGCAGAAATGTGCATATAAATATGTATTTTTCTCAGCCATGGGGATAAACAAGTCTGTATACTTAGAAAAATGCACTTATTATTATTCAGGTAAGAGATTCATCTCAGGGTGCTTCTCTGATACAAAGTCGTTGAATGTTTATATATGTGTGTGTGTGTGTGTGTGTGTGTGTGTGTGTAGTGAAATAACGTGGGAGCAGTGGAAGAAGGCGGCTGGGTATATGTTTGCTTTCTTCTTAGTAATGTCTGAATAATGTTAAGCTCAAATGAACTGCCTTATTCAGACCCCACTGTGCTCTCTGCTTCATTTTGATTTCATTAGTAAAGTAAAGGTATTATTTGTATGTAAATGCAGATTGATGCAACAAGATTAAAACTGAGTTTTGTTTACAATGCAGCACAAACATCATAAAAAGAGATAGAAAGACTAAAGACAAAAAAAAAAATATGGGTCACTGAGTAAATTCCAGCACAGGACAATGAAATAATTCCAGCTTTGCAGGAAAGCAAATTAAGGAATGTCCTCACCACCAAAAGTTGCACTTTCAACTGTAAATTGTATTCTAAGAAAGTAGAACAGGGCACAATTCACTAGATATCAATAGATTCAAAAGCTATGACTTCCAAACAAAAGATTTGTTCTCTGAAACAGCATTGCAAAAAGCAAGATCCATAAACACATGAATGAGCACATTTATGTTGAAAGTACCTGACTGGCCTGCACACAGTGCTAATCACCCAGATGGAATAAATTTGAGTTAAACTAACGTGGAAACTGTGAGCCAGGTCCTCTCATCCAGCATCAGTGTCTGACCTTATAAATGCACCCTAGAAAAAAATGGTAGAAAATTCCAATGAAGATAATCCTATACCTTGAGGAAAGCCTTCGAGAAAGAGTGGTAGTTGGCTTCAGCATTATGATAAACTCTATAGATTAGTGACGGGATGGTACTTAAGGTCATACGTGTGTGAAGGTAAATGGGCGAATACTTTTCACATTATGGTGTAGGCAATACAGTAATTGAAACCTAATGTATTTATCTCCCTTTAACTGTGTTTAGTCACGTATTGTCTTCATGGCATACACCTCTTTTTCTAGACTCATGCATTACACCTTGTGGTTGTTTGAGGGCACCAGCACTGAATTTCGAGATGTTTTGTCTGAATCTGTATACTGAATAAGTCTCACAGTTATATAAAAGGCCGTGAGATTACATGTCTTCTGCTGTTTATTCATTATGTTCTTTCTAAGATGCTTTTTATCGTCTTAAATGTTTTAGTCTGGGTCGTTAAAGGGTTTTTGAAGGCCTATGCCTGCAACGCTAAACTGCACACTTGAGAACCAAAGAGCTGCTTCAGTGCAAATTAAATTAAAGTTATTATGCAAGGGTCTTATATTACAGGACCTGCTTTTTGATATTAGTGTTGCCTTCTGAGCAAAGAGATCTCCGCCTTTGTTTAAGCAAGGGGAAGTTTCCACTCGTAGTGTTCAGCAGAGCTGAATATTGAATAGCAGCATGACGGCTGTCTCAGAATGAACGTTAAGCGAGTAAGCTTTGACTACATTTTCCTCCTACAAATGATTTATACTATGATACCGTTGCAGTATGGGTGCAGCATACACATCAATTTGTCATTTAAAATAAGGCAGTTTGGTAAGCGCATGACATTTCGACCTTCTGTCTCCAGAGTTGTAAAGAAAGTGCCCGAGGCCAACTCTTTGAAATATCTTCGCCACTGTACAGACTTTCACCTCGGTTCATATCTGCTTAAATGATTTTAGCTGAAGGTGTGAAATCCCAGTCTTTGATTTAGCAAGAGGGCACACAGGTACAGATTTCCCTGTGGACTACCAGTTCACAGATGCATATCTCAAGTGGTAAATGCCTTCCTCATTCCCATTTAAGGTTTAACAAGACGGAATGAGGTCAGAGCCAGAGAGCACGGCCACGGATACCAGCCATCACACACACTCGTGGGAATGCCAAAAGGAAAAGGGGCATAGAGGGGTGGTGGGAGCATTGGAAGTCCTAGCACGCCACTCTGAGTCAGAGGAATGATTTTCCCTCTGTGGCTGTTTACTCTCATTCTTGTATGCAGTTAGGGAGCAGCCAGACGCACTGGGGGCTGAGACGGTGCTAGTCGTCCATAAAGCCCCAGTGATTGTGTGTGGAGTACTAACCTAGCAACATGAGAGATAAAGTAAAGTAGCTAGCTCTTTTCTCTGAGGTTCCCTTTAAGACTTGATGCAGGAGAGTATTGTCCAGTATAAACCCTTCTGGAGAATGTGTCATTTTAAAGGGGTCTGAGTAAAAATACTTTCAAGTCAGTACAAAGTCAATGAAATTTAGAGCAGAGTGGTGAGAAAATTGTTAAGAATGACAGTTTGGAAACTAAATGAAGGATGTGTCATTGTCTTCCTGTGTGAAAGGCTGGGTGTTTATTAGTGCCTGTTTTCAGAGTGGCTTTCTGTTGATGGGGCAGGTAATACACTCATCCTAACCCAATAAATACTTTAAAAATCTATGTTGGGGCATATTTAAATAAAATCAAGTGCTGCACCTGTTACCAGCATAATAGAGTTTTAGTTACGAAACACATTTAACCTGGCCTCCAAACTGAAAGACATAAAAATGGTCTACTCTGTGTCAGTGTTCGCTTATTCTTGCAACCTGGACAGCTTTACTATCATTTGCATGGCAACATGGAGATGCTGATTTACACATAAACAACAAAGCGTCCAGATTGTTTTTTTTGTTGTTTTTTTTGTGTTTTTTTTGTTTAACACAAAATGTTATCAGAACACATACATTGTTCTCTTCTTATGCTCTAAGCATAAACTAAAGCTTCTGGCTGTTGTTAAGTTTACCAGAGGTGACTAATTCACATAATAGCTATTTATTAGATATTGTAATAGATACAGAAGTAGCTATCTTTTTCCCCCACTTATATCTACAAGTCTTCAATAACAATGGAACATTTTGTCTAGTTTGTTGTCTGTCTTTATTAAAAGGTTTCACCATAGGGTCTTAATAGATGAGAAAAATGTAAAATAATAAACATAGAAACAAAAATAAATCATTCATCTGCTCAGGCTGCTTTGTTCATTGTGCCACCTTTTAAATATGTCCTGCAAAACACATCTATAAAATAACTAGGATGGAAAAATTGGATTTCCAAGTGATAATAAGATCTACAACCTGACCAGCAGACCGAAGAGTGAAAATTTAGCCCCAAAGGTTTTCAGTGAAACATTGAAACAGCTGGGTGGTTCGCTAAGCATTCTTCTTTCTGCATGTGTTTGTGATACAATAGGTTCCTCAATATTAAAGTTATGTGGACCAAGAGGCACAATAAGGTGATGTGAAAAAAAGATTTTGTAAAAGATAGTTTTATTTCTAAATACTTAATACAAAAAGTGATCTTTTGCATTAAAACTTCCCAAAGGCTCCCATTACAGCACAAACATTACCCAAAAGTAAGCGACTTTTAGCAGTTAGTGTTCTGCATAAAATAGATGACCTTTTTTGGTTTCTTTTCTCGTCTGACTTTCTTACACAATCACTATGTAATCTGATAATGGCTGTGTAGAAATTGTTTTAGTCTTTAGGTGTTCAGTCATAGTTCTTTTCTCACATTGTCAAATAGAATGGGAAATAGACAGCAAAGAAGGGAAATGAACTGGACCTTTGTATAGGGCACAGTTTAGTCTTTACAGGTTACTGTTCAGGTTTTCATCCGTCAGTCTGTTTTCAAAGCAGCAATTCTATAAGTCTGAGCAGTTGCGCCGTTTCATGCCTTTTTGTTTTTTTGGGTGAAACAGCAAATGCTTACAAAAAGGTTTTTGTCTCAGAGTTTGTATCTTTAAGTGCTTTTGCTAGTATCCGTTTAGAACAGTGCCATACGTAATGTAATACAGAACAATAAGGCTTTTGATTTTACCATGGCTCATGGCACACAGTGTTTAGCAAAGTACAATGCAGAGATGACAGCCAAACTATATTTGTGTCATTATAGACTCCTGACTGAAGGATTGCAGTTCAGGCTTGTCTCTCAGCAGCAGATAAGTTTGAGAGATGAGAAAACCATATGAGAAGGAACAGGAAATCATTCACCTGTTTATATCTAGTAGCTAACGGGTTGGCTTGAATCCCTCCTTCATACCCAATGCTTGTCGCAATCTCACCAATCTCTCCAACTGTCAGTGTGTGTGTCCTGTGTGAATGTTCATAAATCTGTATGAAAGCTACCTTCTGGTGCAAAAACATTTTATTTATACGAGAAGAGAATTTAAACCCAGCTGTATGTCGTTCTTGATCTTACTGGAAAAATTGTTTATTGAGAGCTTTTAGAAAAGACATACACTCAACTCTTTAATAAAAAACCACACACTCAACTTACATTATATGCACTCTGAGTAATTATCTAAGAAAACGCTGCAATATTACAATTCTGAGTAATTTTGTTGATTTTAGAGTGAAATGATGGATAGATGGAACTAAAATGTTTGTATTTCCTGTTAACTTCAATGGAATAAAAGGAAACAATATCAAAGGGAACTAAAAACCATTTCAGAGATCTTCGAGTTCAAGACTGGACATTCAGAAGGGAAGGAAGGTAGAACAATCAGCAACGCAGGCAAAACGAAGTAGACAACTCGGAGTCAAAGGAGAGAATTGCAAGAAGAGTCAGAAGAAAAGGCTTTGAGCAGGGAACAGAGTGGGTTGTATTTGTGATAAAGATTAGTGCAGCAGCAGAGGAGATAGTTGACAGTGTCTTTCATCACTGAAGAGGGTGGTTGCAGTGCCACAGATTTGTTTTCCACTCGGGTCCTGACCCATGTTATTACAGAGCAGTTCTGAGCAGATCACTGAAGTAAATGAAGCCATTGTACTGGATGTTGCACAACCTTATGTTGTTCTAATGAAGACAAAGCCCTGTGTCAGATGCCATCTCGCAACTGTTACAGGATGCTAACCACAAACCCAGTCAAGATCAGGTAAGGTCACAGTTTTTTTTTCTGTGTTTCTCGAT
>JAVLVB010000557.1:762415-813385 GCA_032876305.1 Orestias chungarensis | reverse complement strand
TATATATATATATATATATATATATTTATAGAGAGAGAGAGAGAGAGAGAGATAGAGAGAGAGAGATACATGTATGTATATATATGCTTTTTAATGTATCTAAAAGAAGAATTAAAGCTGGTTAAAACAAAGAACAAAAACCAGCCATTGCTTTTGAGTATGAGTAAAACATTTAAGCAATTAAAGTTCAACATATCATAACCTAGGCGTTAATGTAGTATAAATATGTGCAATAATTACAACGGAATACAACTGCTTGGTATTTTGTGGGTTCTATATTGCAAAGATATTTGGAATGTGAAATTGTTGCCTGGCAAAAATATATTTGGCTGGTTGGATAGCTTGTGATGTCGAAATGTGGTAATGTTTTTCTAGTGGTGGACTGGCTAAAGCTAATAAAATGGGGTTAAGAGATTGTCATAATAAATCAATCAGATCAAGAATTGTTTACTTATACCAAAGGGAAATTAAATGATGTTGGAGTATCTCATTTAACTAAGGAAATGTTATAGATGGTGACGGCTGTGGGTAGGAAAGATATTCTGTAGCGGTCTGTTTTACAACTGAGCTGTACAAGCCTCTGACTGAAAAGACTCTGTTTTCCAATAACAGTCTCATCAAGAGCGTGTCCAGGGTTGTCAGTGGTTTTCTTAATTTTATGTAAAATCCACATTTGTTCCCAGAACAGACCCAGCCTTCTTTACCACGTTGTTGAGTGGTTTTAGGCCCCTTGCTCTGATGCTGTTGCCCCAACAGATGATGGCAGAGAAGATAACACTCGCAACAACAGACTTATAGAAGATCTTTCATTTTGCTGCGAACATTTTGAAGGATCTTAGCTTCCTCAACAAGTAAAGTCTACTCTGTCACTTCCTGTAGACGGCTTAACTGTTGCATCCCCAGTCCAGTCTGTTGTCCAGATGAACACCAAGGTATTTATAGTCCTTAACCATCTCTACCTCTTCTCCCATAATGGAAATAGAGGTTGATCTGACCCTGTTTCTTTTGAAATCTACAATCAACACTTTTATGTTGTTCACATTCAGAATGAGATGATTGTTCCCCCACCATGCCACAAAGCACTCCACCAACTCTGTCTACTCAGCTTCTTGTCCATCTCTGATACACTCGACAACTACAGAGAAGAGAAAAACCAAGAGTTAGAAAATGTGGGTTGCTGATATTGATATAAAGATTGCAATATTTGAAAACCATAAAACAGATAAAAGTTATACCATAAAAAGAGTGGATAATGGGATTTTAATTTACATCTTGAGGTAAAGTTTTATATTCTAGTCTAGCATGATTGCAGATGCTATATTATATTCCTCACAACTCTGAACATAGTTAAACCTATAAAGTAAACTGATACAAGATATTTGGAATTAGTTTCTCTTAAAAGCTGAAAATTTGTTTAGATTATTCTGTTATAACTATATTTCACATCCCAGTCAATGCATGAACTTAAAGTCCACAATAACACTCCCAAAGACAAACACCAACATGCACAAATAAATGTTTGAGCAAAGTCTACAAGGACTCACCCTTGTGTACAGGGCAAAAAACAAAACAAAAAAAAAAAACATGTGCTCTGTGCAACTTCAGTACCACAGCACACCTGCAGCCCCACAGTCATTAGAACTGCTATAACTGATTCATTTATTGGATATCTACTTGCTGTGGTGAGCATCTGGGTTGAGCCACATAGGTGCAAAATGTGCTAGCAAGGACCACCCCACAGGGTTTGGAAGGACCATAAAATTACTGCAGTGGTCCAGAATTTGGGTTATAATACTTTCAGGTATGTATTTAGATGTTATGTATTTATCGACAAAAAATTGGGTTTTGATTTAGGATTATGAATATTTATGCAGCTCTAGTTAGAAGAAAGGAACAGTTTTAAAACAAGAAAGTGCAGAAGTTCTAAAAAAACAAAATTCAAAATTAACGTGGACAACAGATAATTGATTAAAGAGGGAATTGGTCTGGCAAAATATTTAAATAGATTTCTTAGCAAGATTTGATTTCTTAGGTTCTGTTGGTCTTTGGGGATTGCCTGCTAAGCGTCAGCACAAAAAATGTTTTTTTTTTATTAGAATACCCCTGTTAAGATGTGATGTTTCACACAGTTTTTTATTCCATCGACGCTCAAGTTAAATCGAGCGTATCCCAGACTGTCACTTCAAGTGAGTCAGCGCAACAAGCCTTATAGAACAATGGTGTAATGTTTCCTTTTCAAAAAAATAAACACAAGGCAGTAGTTCAGACAGATGTATTGAGGAGAGGTGACCTCAGCTGGGTACTGTAGAGACAAGCAAGAGTTTTTTGTCTGGAAGACAAAATGATACAAAGGTCTAAGATTCTTGAATTGGGGTTTTATATAACTACTGAATTCTGCTTTTGTTTTTACAGCAGTTTTACACATCCAAGTCAAAATCTACTTAAACCAGTACCCATCAACTGCTTCTGGAGGTCCACAGGCCAAAAAGGTTATTCAGCTTGACAGAATCTCACTGGTGCCCAGGGTTGCTGCTGGATCAGGGACCATTTAAAGCTCTACTGGAGGTACGAGTTTAAAGTCTTTCATGGAGAAAAATAGTAATGGGAAAACTAACCAGAGATTGTGATCACTGAACAACAGCACACAGGCCTTCTGATCACTGTGGCCATCCGAAATGATGTAAATAACAGGAAAACAAAACATCTGAAAGCTAAAGAAATAATAAGGCTTCTGGATGGAGCTACAAAAAACCTGGCAGGTGAAGGCTGTGGTCATCAGAACACCCAGACCGGTGACCCACACCAGGACAGGGCCATGGAATAAGCAATATCGCAATGCTAAAGGCACCAGTAGTCCTGGCCGCGCCATAAAATTTACGATGTACCTTGAAAATATGAAGGCTACAAGTGCACAGTTCTAGCCTTCACGAGTTGGACCTACAGTATAACTTAGATTGGAAACTTTTTCAAATTGATTTGTTAATGATGTATCTTTGATTTTAATGGATTTTCTTGTAGAGTGCCTTGAGACGACATCTCTTGTATATTGGCGCTGTATAGATAAACTGATTCTTGATTTTTTGAACTTCAGTGTAACTTAGTTGCCTTGCCAAACAACCAAGGCAATGTGAAACACAGAGCAACAAGGAGGAAAAGAGGCAGATATTCAACCATTTTTTTTTTTAGCTATATTCTTCCAGAGTTTCAGATAAATTTGTAGGAATAGTAAAGCAAGTGTAAGACATAAAATCATACCTGAAAATGCTGGCTAAGGACAGTAAGATTGTTATTTACGCTGGCGGTAAAAAATATTCAGCTATGATAATTGGAGGTCACCAAAATAACCCTCTATGAGTAATTACTCATATAACTATTCAGGGTGGGATCCTAAGCATCTTTTTAGTACATCTTCTTACACAAAGCTCTGTTGCCATTCAGTCCTAAGCTCTCGGCTATTAAAACAAAAAAAATTTAGAATCCTTCCAAACATTATTCCTACTTACTCAGTAACTAAGGCAGAACTAAATGTAGCTTTGCAGCCTAATTTGTATTTAGAGTGCTTTAATTTAGTTAATTTTTTTTTTTAAATATTGATTTTATCTAAACCTCCAACTTGTATGGTGGACCCAATCCTAACCAATTTTTTTTAGTGTTCCCTTTGATTACTACCCCCATTTTAGATATGAATAATCTATTCTTGGTAAACATGCGCCGCATTCTTTTAACGTAGCTGTAATTGAACTCCTTTTCTTGACCAAAAAGGCTTAAGAAATTACACATCTACAGTATATCTCCTCTTTCTGTCTTATTTAAAATTCTTCAAAAATTGTTTCTAATAAACTGAATTATTGGAGTTATGACAATCTGAAAAATAATAATCAGTTTGATGACTTTTTTTCAGGTTTCAGTGCTCATTATTATACTTAAACAGCTTTACTGAAAGTCAGCAATAATTATCTCATAGGCTAAGATGATGTGCAAGTGTCTGTTGTAGTTTTGTTAGACATCAGTGCTGCTTTTGACACAATCAATATTCTCATAGAAAGGCTTGAACACTCTGTAGGGATCAAGGGATCTTATTTGTCTGGTAGGTTCATTGTAAAGGGTTAGTTTACCCTGTTTTATTTCTATAGTTATGCCCCCATAGGCTTAGCTGCGTATGGGGGCATAATCAGGGGACCCACATAATCAGTAATATGCTTTTGTCTTCCTGAATAACATTCATTATAGGAGCTAATTATAGCTTTTTTTCTCAATTGCTTTGACTGTATTTGTCTGAGAGACGGAAAAAAAAAAAAACATAACAGTTAGATTTACTAACCCAGCAGTGAGTCCTGTATGCATCATAGTAGCATTTTTTCCATTCATTCCAACAAGTTCCCATCCTTTGGGACATGCAACAGTGACGTTAACACAACAGCTTGCATACTACAAGGATGAAATTGGGGGCACCATGGGAAGACATAAAACAGCCCTGCAACAGAGAATAATCATTTTCTCAAGTAATAATTCGTATCTTTGCTGGTAATCTAGAAGCACAACGCAATGATTTTTATTTCTACTGTAGCATGTTGTTATTAAAAAACAACAAGGATTTTTCTTCATAAATTTATTTTTTGGTATTGGGTGTTCAGTGCCGGCACTGGCACTGGTCAAGGGGTTAGTGTGGCTCAGTGGCATTCAAATTGGATACCCAAGCTGAGCAGGTCTTAGGCTTATGGTATGACAAAAGAGCCATCCATTGTTGTAGTGTTGAACACAGTTTACCCCAATCCAGAGATTAAATCCAGCAGATGCCCACTTCACATTTATGCCAGCTCTGTCACGTATCAAAACCTATAACCAGCCCTGATAGCAAAGACTGTCTAATATTAATTATTCTTTAATTAGCTACCTCCCCTCTATCTGTCTATCTGTATATATCTAATCAGCATCCATCAAACGTCTTCTTAGGCCTTTGAAAAGATTTTTCACCTGCAACAAAATTTAAATAACTCTTTTCCCACCATGTCTATTATTAAATCTGGAAAATCCATGTAAAAAAAATCAAATATTTAAAATGATAGATTTTTTATTGTGTAAACTTCTCATTTTCATTCCAAAATAAGAGAGATCACTCATAGTGGTACTGTTTAAACTAATCTATGTCACAGTGTTATATTCAATCCATGCCAATACACACAAACACACAAACATAAACATTTTCCTGACAACTGGCAAAATATTCTTTGATGGTCCACGGTTGTCTTTTTGTATCAATACGGAGTTGGATTTATAAGTCATTGGGCTTAATGGATAAAAACTGTGGCCATGCAGCTTCTCACAGATAATATAGAAATACTGTCAGAAGCCTTCAGATTCTCATCGAGCCCACTAAGCTGACACGACACATTCATCATTAAGTCAATGTTCTTCGATGAGATGAAATTTCATACTACCCTTACTTTAATGGATTTGAGTATTAAGGCTTGAGATGGGAAAAAGCATTGACTGCATCTTTTGTGTCGGTATTGACAGCAATAGATATTTTTAATACGCATGTAAACACCACGATGTTGATTCTTTATTCTTCCCTGTCAAAGTGATAGTAAATCTGCTTCTTATCAACCCTGAAAACATTCCCTTTGCAGCATGTTATTTCTTAAATTCCTTGAAGACACTCCATCTATGATTTCTTTTCAGCAATAGGGGCTATTTCTTTCTGCTGATGCACGATTTTTTCCTGCTGATACAGTCAACTCTCTCCCCCTGATTGCATTAATGGAAAAGCCGATGCTAATTTAGAGCTGCTGAGTTCCAGACAAGTGACAGTCCATGCCCTATTATAACACTTACAAACTGTTTCTCGACAATAGTGTGTGCTTGACATGTTTCTTTGTATATTCAGACTTCTGTTGAGTAGAGCTCCTCTGGCTCTGCAGCAGAACTTCTCACTTGGTTATAGTAAAAAGTAAAATAATTAGTTGAGGGGCTTCATGTTTTCTGGCAACCAATTGGCTCCCAGGTGTCCAAATTAGTTCTTAGCGGACCAAAACTTCCCTGAGAGATGATGAATAAGGGTATGGACCATTGAGGGTAGGAGAAGGGAAATTCGTGGAAGAAGGATTAACCAGTTTGGCTGCAACAGATGTTGGAGCAGCAGGTGTTTGAGTAGGTAGAGACCAAGGTTGCCATCGTCAGCTTTTCATAATGACGCTTCTTGACAGCGTGGGGAATGGATTTGTAGGAGATTGTATTGTCTTTTAATTAGCACCTCTATTTTAACAAAAAGCCACCACATGATTGTTCGAGAGTTAAGAGTGACAAATGGCACTTTATACTGTGTTATTTGAGCAAACTGGATGGTAAGGACAGTAAATGAATACAATTATGTTAAGTTTTGTTTTATCCTGAAATTGGTTACTTGGATGAAACATGAGCAAATCAGTGCACCCAAATTAATAAATGTAGAAAAGACAAGGGAAAATCAGTTCAGTTTTTAAAAGGACTAAAATGTAACAAAAGAAAATGCTATAAGTACAATTAGATATTAAACATTATCCTGGCAGTCTCGGAAGTATGATGAATGATACCATTGTCATTATCTCCTGGTGGAGGTGGGTTCAGTAAATAATCAATCAAATCAAATGACACTAGCAACCTTTTCCCTGAGGAACCAAACGAAAACCTAAAGGCTATTCATGGCAGAGGTTAAAAGCCTCTTTGTGTATCTGTCTGCACTGCCGTGTGAGTGTACATGTGAGTGTGAAAATTGCAGACTAACTGTGAAACACTTGGTTTGAAACTTGTTGCTGCATACCATTTACTGAGAGGCTAATTTACACAGTTCCTGTGAGGGAATAAATAAAAACTTTAGTGAATGCACTAGCAAGCTTGCTGATGACAAAAAAAACAAACAAAAAAACAGGCTGATGATTTGTACATAGTGCAGGACACTATGGGAGGAAAACAACCACCATGTGCCACTGCTGATTAAGAACATCACTTAGGGTGTGTGAATATCTGTTTACATATTTTATTTTTTTATTCACCAAATTCAAACTCTTACAAAATGTTTATTTGAAATCCACTTAAAAGTTCTGTTTTATGCACCCTCTGTTATTCTGACAAAAATATGTTCACACTACAGGCTGTTGGAAGGTTTGATTTTAAATAATAAAGAAACATAGTTTTAGTTAAACTTATAAAACAAAAATACGAGCCATGCAATCAGCCTACCCATATTCCAATCCCTGCCTATTGAATGACAATAGTATTTTCCTTTCATGCTTTTCCACCAAAGTCACTACAGCGTTTAACTGTAGTGACTTAATTGCACTTTTGTGTTTTATAGACGTAAAGAAAGAAAGCCCTTTTTTAGAATACCTCAGTCGATTTACCAAACATACCTTTTTGGCTTAGAAAACCTGGCCCTGGTGTACCTCAGAGGTAGAGTATTGCTGTGGCCATGGATATTAAATGAGTTTAGAAATGTCCAAATCCAAAACAACAACCTTATATCACAATTGATAAAAAAAAGTTGGTTTATAATAGTCAGGGAGTGTGGTGTAAAGAGTGCCATCTGCTCCTGGTCATTCTGTAAGGCACTGCCAATAAGAAAGGTTGATGAGTAATTGTCAGTTGCATCAGCAAGTTGGATATAAATAGGAAATAAGTAGCTTCCATTAGAGAGAATATTTTCTTGGTAAATTCAGTGGGTTCCAGTTGGTGGTGAAATTTATTTTTCAGGAAGTGAGGAAGGATGAGAAACGCCCATTAAATGGGGGAAGCCTCATTCAGAGGACTGAAGGAGAAGAGTGTTGATCCGTGCTGATGTCAATGGCTATGTGACTTACACTGTGTGGCTGCTACAGTCAGGGTTAAAACTTTTCTGCATTTGGGGGCGTCCGACAGTCGTGATGTAAGACCCATTAGGCTTAAGTCGGACTCCAAAACAGGAGACAGGAGTCATAGACACAGGAGGAGAGATGCCCAGAACAGATGAGAATTAAAGATAAAGGACCAGATTAGATAAATAATTAGAAATACAGAAGGAAATGAATTAAGGCTGTGACAAGAATTAAGGATAGAGGATCGCACACTGCTAGTTTTCAGGACAAAGGTTTAAATAGCCACAAACACGGGTGAGCATAATTAGACATTCAATCGGAAAACTGGGGGAAGAGGGGCGAGGCAGTGATCAGACATGAGACATGGCAAAAAACAAATAGTAGATTGTGACATAATCTATTAAGCTAAAACAGTGGTGTCGTTCAATTTAAAATAATATTTAACGTAATATAAAGAAGTTATTCAGCCTTTGGAGATATAGATCTTTACAGTTTTATTTGGTGACTTTGGTCAATTTCTCCCATCAATATTAACCTTTACAAAAGAGCTAGTGCATTTCTTAAAATAGTAACTTCCAAACAAACCTGCAAAAGCTATTCACTTGTTCAGAACAAATAGCACACTCCTCAAAAGTTAGTATTCAATCATTTTCCCTCACGTAAAAATTCCTGAAATCATTGTTAATGAACAAGTTAACCAAATGACTTAGTTGTGTTTTCATTATGACCATTCTCTCTTACTTGAAATTTTCTTAAAACAGCACTACACTATTTGAAAAGACCATTGAAATGTACAGTTGCAGTAACTGCAGTAACAACATAATGAGTAAACAACATGATGAGCGAGTTTAATTAAGTTTAATTTAATTTAGTTTTACTTGGCCTTCCTCCAGCGTCTCCTCACTTCTTGCACCACTCCTTGAGTGCGCTAGCTGCCGGCACCAGACACATACCACGCCCTTTCCTCTATATGGCTTGTCCCAGCGCTGGCCTGTCCGACAGTCGTGATGTAAGACACATTAGGCTTAAGTCTGACTCCAAAACAGGAGAGAGGAGTCATAGACACAGGAGGAGAGATGCCCAGAACAGATGAGAATTAAAGATAAAGGACCAGATTAGATAAATAATTAGAAATACAGAAGGAAATGAATTAAGGCTGTGACAAGAATTAAGGATAGAGGATCGCACACTGCTAGTTTTGAGAACGAAGGCTTAAATAGCCAGGAACACGGGTGAGCATAATTAGACATTCATTCGGAAAACTGGGGGAAAAGGGGCGAGGCAGTGATCAGACATGAGACATGGCAGAAACCAAATAGTAGATTGTGACATAATCTTTTTACTTGTAGCTGTTACTTCTTCAGTCTGATCAATTTTGAACTGATGATATACTAATAGGAGCTCTCATACCAAATGTCTGCATTATTGTTTTCAAATTTTCTTTCTTGTTTTGCAACTGCCCCTAATTTTTGCATATATGCATTTCAGTGTTTGCATTCAAATCTCATTCTACATTAATTTATTATGTGTTACTAAGCTAAAACATTAGATCCAAATGAAGAAGCAATTTATTACAAATTTTGTGATACCAAGTATCATTAATGGAAATTACTATTCTAACTGAAAAATGGTGATCTGCTTGTAATGAAATTATAGGGTGAAAAGCTAAAGAGTTACTTTCGGAGAGAAGAATAAGGTGTTATTTCTGCTAATACCCATTTTTATCATGAGAGATAATAGGCAAACTCTAATTGGAGTGTTGATGAGGAAACAACAATAGGGCCTCCCTCGAGAAGGGATTTCTAGGGTCTATCATTTAAAGATAGGCACTGCCATTTCACACAGATTTTAATTGAAATCCAGTGGAAAAAACTGAAAGAAAACTTAATAGCTTTTGCCAAAGCACTCAACCAATCACACAGATAGAGGCACCCATTGCCTTCGGTAATTTTTCAGACTTTAATTCTTGCATGCAGAGAATGATTGTGCTTGTTCTTGACTGGGAAGCCACAGTTAAAGACGTCATGTTTAGAGGATTTTGAGGCAGGAGGCAGTGCCTGGTGGAATTATTTTTAATGAACGTTTATTTGTGTTTTTATTTGAGGTGATTAGACTGAAGGGCTTCCATAAAGCTGGGACCAAAGAATATTTAAGAACTGCTCACTGAAGCTGTAGCGGTTCCCTGACAGAGACTTAGAAAGATAGATGACCTATACATGATCTATACATAATTTAATCACACTTCTTCTCTAGCAAATGAAGCACAGTGTAACCATCATGAGAATATTAATATATGGAGATTATTTTCTGGGTTTTAGCAGGTGATTGCCTTGACAGAAAATAAAAAAAGCTTCCTTGTATGGGAACTGTAAATCTGTAATAAGACATTGTAATCCAGAAGCATTAAGGGACTTTAGCTAAGTGACAGGTAGAATATTGTGGAAGTATCTGACTGTTCAGTATAGCTTAAATCAGTATACGGTAATCAGTGCAAACCCTCTGTCCATGTGCATCACGCACAGCAAAAAGAGCGCCAAGTGTCCTGGAGGGAAGCAAAAAAATAAAAAAATAAAAAAATCAGGCTTTTGTAAAATCTTCATAATTATTGTATTCTTAACAAAGCATTTTTTTTTATCAAGAAAGGGGTAAATTGCTTTTATAGCCCTATCTTGATTCCTATGTGGTTCCCCTTGCCACTTCACCCATCCAAGTGGTCTGTTGCAATATGCCTCAGTCTTAGAAACCTGTTAAACTTGAGATAAGTACCTTACTCTGTTTGTGCCACTGTCTGATTGCATTACTGTACCGAGCACTCTCAGGTGGACAAAAATAATGCCATACAGGAACATTGTTTGCAGAAAGCACGCAGTGAGCAACACTCACTGGCATTTTCATTGTATTTTACTGCTGTAGACAAAAAATAATAATTTTACATAGAGTTATTCTCTTGTTAAGCAACATTAATTCATTTTCAACAAATGTAAAATCATGAAAAACAATGAACACAAAAGCAGTAGACACATTAGAAAAGATCACGCTACATTTCTCCTGCTTCATAAACTATTAAGCTAAAACAGTGGTGTCTTTCAATTTAAAATAATATTTAACGTAATATAAAGAAGTTATTTAGCCTTTGGAGATATAGATCTTTACAGTTTTATTTGGTGACTTTGGTCAATTTCTCCCATCAATATTAACCTTTACAAAAGAGCTAGTGCATTTCTTAAAATAGTAACTTCCAAACAAACCTGCAAAAGCTATTCACTTGTTCAGAACAAATAGTACACTCCTCAAAAGTTAGTATTCAATCATTTTCCCTCACATAAAAATTCCTGAAATCATTGTTAATGAACAAGTTAACCAAATGACTTAGTTGTGTTTCCATTATGACCATTCTCTCTACTTGAAATTTTTCTTAAAACAGCACTACACTATTTGAAAAGACCATTGAAATGTACAGTTGCAGTAACTGCAGTAACAACATAATGAGTAAACAACATGATGAGCAAGTTTAATTAAGTTTAATTTAATTTTGTTTTATTTTGCCTTTGAGAAATTGTTTGACCTAGGAGTAACAGAAGGAGAAATGAATCCATTACATTTATTTTTTGAGAACTAGATCAACATTTTTCTTTGCAATAATTCAAGCAATGACGCGAGAACAATTCATTTTTAAGGGAGTGGCTATTCTGCATTCATAAGTATAGTTTAATTTAACTGATGTGATATAAGCAAATTATAATTCCTTGAAAAAGCAGATAATTATATTGAAGCAATTGAGGAAGTCCAAAAGAATAATAATTTATTATTAAAAAATGCACTAAAGTATTTGAGAAATAAAAATGATAACAAGCAACGATGAATAACAATAATTATTCTTCAAGTATATAAAACCTAACAGGATTCTATGGATCAAGTCAAATCTTTGTAGGTGTTTTAGGATTAAGATCAAACAAATAAAACCTGACCAAGAAAGTTAAAAAAAGTCTAACAGCACTTTGTCTGATAACTCCTAGTTTGGTATCAAACCCCCTATTGGTCCATTTATAGGATTTCCACCTCTCATTTTAAATCCACTTAAAATCCATTTACCTTGTGAGCATTTATTGTTCACCTCAAAATGCATCAATATAGTTAGAATTATTGTTGATTTCTAGGTATACAGGGGGCACTATAGCATCAGCCCTAATAAACGCGCTAAACGCTGTCATCCAACTCTCAAGTCATTCTTTTCAAAACTGTCCAATAGTCCAGAGATTAAAGTTTAACATTTTTAAGAAAATGCTATCTATCCCTATAAACATCTGTTTTTTTTCTTTCTGCTTCTTCCTTACATTTGTCCACCTCCTTCCATCAGCATTACCCTTCCTTAACCTTTCTATTGTTGGTCCAAAATCCTAGTTATATTACTAAATAACTTAGTAGAAATACTGTATTTCAAATCTCTAGTAGATATTTAGACATTTAAAAAAAAATGACAACTGGTTTAGGGTATTTTAGCTGGGTCTTCATAGACTACAAACTATAAGATGTAAGATAAGTCCCTAAAGTCCCAACAACGGACACAATGCCCTCAATGACAACATTAAGAGTTAATGTCTATGAACATCCCAAACGAGATGAGGGCCATTGGGCAGCCCAAGTGGAGTCCAACGCTGACTAGGAACAAACTCAACTTAATACTCAATTTAAACCCAATCTAGACCTTTGCAAGATCTAGATTGGGTTTAAGAGCCAACCTCTTCCCTTCAGTAGCATGAACAAACACCTCAAGTACTTGGTTTTCCAGTTCTGTCAAATGCGGTGCGGACAAAAAAAATAAAAAATTACCTGGGATCTGCAATAAATATATTTTTTGTGATTGGCCACACTTGTCTTCCACATCTCATTGAAAAATCTTCTGTGAACACTGTTGCTCTGCAGACTTTAATGCACATTGGGAAAATTTGCTTAGGTAAAAGTGCAACTTATCTTCACTGAAGAAAACCTAAATGTAGGACTGCACTCAATTGAAGACCAAAAACCAATGCCAAATTAATTACCAGTGTTCACAAATTAATGTACTTTAATTATTCTTCTGCAACCAAAGAAGAATTAGTTGTCAGAATGGGTTTTGCACATACCAATTGTTTCCAATAGATATATATATTTTATTATACAGGTGTTCCAAATATAAGGAACAAGAGATAACTATATATATTTTTTAATATATGCTTTATGCAATTTGTGCAATTTTTGTCAAAACAATGTTTTTGAGCATTTACCAATTTCACGTGGAATAATGTACCAATTTATGTCTTTAAAATGCCTTTGAGGTTTTCTGCCATAAGCATATTCACACGTCTAAGTCAGTGTGCCTACTGTAGACTCACAATGTGTTACTCCATCTCTGAAGGGGCCAATTAAGCCTTCATGTGTCTCTGCTTGTCTGTCTTTGCCTCAATCTCTGTGGTGTTTGTATTCAGTGGTTATTGTTCTTTTCTTTTCTACAATCTTTGGTCTTTTTAGCCTGTTTTTTTGGGGGGGAAAAAAGAAACCGTCCAGTTGCTTATCTGTTTTTCACTGAAGGTGGTAATGTTTCTTTCCCTGCCACATCCAGCCTGTCAGGAGGTTGTTGTATAATCCGGGCAGGTTGCCTGAGACAGACAAAACAAAATAACTCTCCCTGAGGAAGAACCATTCTCTGCCAGCGGCACTTGGACAGTCAGCTTGTTCTACAGATTGAAGAAAGGCTGAAAAAATGTGTTGCTGACATTTTAGGGAACTCTGTCACATACTGTACAGTATTTTACTGGGGACATATTTTGGCCAAATCTTTAAATGTCATTTTTGGCTACATATTTGTGTGACAGCAAAATTGTGGCTCAGTTAGAGAACTGAAACCGATTTGTTGGCGATTATAGAAGAATGTGTATTCTCTAACTATGCTGATACGCATAGACAACACACTTCGAGTCAGTCCAATGTCAAAAGCCATTATGTGAATATATTGATCATGCTAATGAAGCAAAAAAGCAACCTGAGTGTGCAAGTGGGAAGGTCAAGCAGTGGCACAATTGACAGGTAAGTGTTGAGGACATAAGGGATGGAGATTGATTGAGTGTGTCAGTATTTGTGTGGTAAACTATAAAGACTGCATTTATAAAACACGTGTTATATACAGAGTTTGGAAAAACAAGGCTATCAGTAGCTTAAATCAAGCACATGTTTAAACCAAGTGTGACTTTTTTTTCAAGGCTTTTCATTGTATGAGAAAACTGTTGATTTAATTTGTTTCTTGATGGGTGATGGATGCTACCACCTTGTGGACTCCCTGCTGGGATGGGGTGTGTGCAAGAATTATCTTCTCACAAACAAAATGCAAAGCAGAAGCCACAAAATGACAGAACTGGGAATAGAGAACAGACGGCAGAGTGCTTTTATCGCAGTCAGGCATCTTTTGTACATGTGTATAGGGAGGCAATGTGAGGTGTTCCTCCCCTTTTCCACAGATAAATGTCATCCATCAGGGCCACTACGGTATAAGCCATGAGGTATGATGAAGAAATGACATATATCTACTGTTGTTTTCCTTCATTCAGGACCATTACCTCCCTGCAGCTACAGGTCTGTAATTAGGAAAGCAGAAACATTCTTCGAGTTTTTTAAAAGACCCCCTTGAATGCTAAAACATCAGTAAGAATGTATATCCAATCATATATTTTCTCTTTTATTGTTAAATAATAAAGCTGTAGTGTATTATTTAAATAACTTAAGATGGTTCAAATAAGATGATTTACAGGAGCTTAGAACACTCATGATGTAATTTATAATTAAGCACGACTTTACAAGCACAGATGGTTTTTAAGAATTAATATACATGGTCTGGTTCTTGTTTTTATGTGCTACACTGCATGTTTAAAAGGAGAAAATCTGAGTGGAAGAAGAGGAAACAGTGGGTTGGTGGATTCCTGCTGACTTGCAACATGAACAATGGAAGGCTTACTGCTGAGAACAACTCATCACATTACAAAGCACACACTGGGCTGTGTTCACACCTGCAGCTTGGATTCACCGGGTTGGACTAAAATGTTAGGAAAAAAGGCTGATTGTTGATGTTCACTTTTTGTTTATTTGGTTTTCACTCATACATATGAAAAACATTCAGCACATGGACATACAAGTAAAGCATTGAACACTAATATGTGATGTTGCATCAGCAGTTCCTCAAACCAAGCAAAATGTATTCAGTTTAATAAATTTAATAAAAACATGAAAACTGAACTACTGTGAACACTATGAGTCTGCTGTCTGACTGTGAGGCCTATGTAGAAGTGATATATGTATCTTGTCATATGTGCTTTTATCTTGTTATTGCTCTAAACATGAGACAATTAAGTACAGTTTGAGGAGCATGCAGTGAAATCATGTTTCTTTTTATACACTCCAAGTCTAAATGGTGTTTCTATACCGGGATCAGTGGAGTGATATTTACAGGTTTCTGCTTGATATCTATAAGATATTCTGCTTATTTCTATAAGAAAGGGCTGACGATCTGAAAATTTTTATGATCTATTTATCATCTCCATTTATTACCCCCAGTATTTTCTGTAATCACTGTAACTCGTCAGGTAGTCTTCAGTTTTCCATTATTACTAATGATAATTCTAGATGACTGTCATGGTCACTAGTTTTGTCTAACACTTTTTTGTAGATGTAGAAGCTGCTTCTCTATTGTCAAGCCTCACTCTAACCTCACACTAATACGCGTGAGAACATAGGCAGCGACCTCGGAGAGCCATAAACCTAGGAGCTGCGGTGGCTTTTCCCGTGATGTTTGCAGCAGCACTTAGTAAGGGAGACTCTCAAAGCTGCATTTTTAATGGTGTTAAATTAACCCAGATATTTTATGTCTTAAAGACAAAGACAAAAATGTGTTAAGTAGTTTAGATTAAAGCTTATATCTCATCCTACATGTTGGTGTTATCATGGTTGTTTTAAAAACAAACAGATATTTAATTTTGTTGTAGGATTTTCATTAATGCCAAAATGTAATAGAAGTAATTCAGATTAGCAGATTAGTTTGCTGTGTGTAAAAATCTATTTATATTTTGTCCACTTTTAATTTTTATTAATTGTGCAACTTTTGGATAGATGTTATGGAGTCAAAAGATGTTCACCAATACCCAGGCATGAAACCGAAACCAACGATAAAATCCAATTTATGTCAAACTAATGTTATGTAGTTCTGGCTGGAGCCACAATGAGTGCCAAACCTTAGGCTATTGGGGATCCAGTAGTGGCCGCTTCCTTGCTGCAGGAGGATCTGATTATTGATAAACCAGAACCCTTAACTGAGCGGCCGGTCCTGGCAAATAATGAGAGTAAAAATTTTTTATTTATCTAGAAAAAAGAAAGTAAAAAATATTCAAAATGATATAACAAGCTGGACTTACAACAGCAAACATGAAAAACTGAGCAAAAAGAGGTAAAACAAAGTAAAATCAATGAAATGACAAAATCACAGTGGGAGAAACATAAACAGAAAGCATTTGCATTAAAACTAATTTCAGTTCTACATTACTAAGGTCTTGCTTTAAATATTGATGTTATAATTTGTTGCACCATCTATAAGTAAAAAATAAATTGGGAACAAAATGGGAAAGGAAAAGGGAATTTGACCTGCTTAGGAATCCTAGTTACTAGTCTTTCTGACGCTAACGTAGCCAATCAAGTGATAAAGTCAGCCTTTCCGTATGGATGTCAGAGGAAGTATGGTTAGGGTTGGAAACACTAGGCAAGGCAAGGCAAGTTTATTCGTATAGCACATTTTCGTGTACAAGACAATTCAAAGTGCTTTACATAGGAAAAAAGATCAGAAAATGAAACAATAGCTTTGAATTAAAAAGAAATAAAATACAAATAAAATAATAACTAGTGGAGGCCAAGGCTGGTCACCCATTGTTGTCATATATTTATGGTGAACAGCAGGAAGAATTACAGTTACTAAAATCTAATACAGTCTTAATGAAGTGGAATCATGTCTGCCTGTTGCTGTTGCTCTTAAATCTAATAATTAATGAGAAGACCTCCTATGCTGGGTATACATCACCAACAAGAACATTGCGATAAGTTTCTTTTAAGTATGCTTAGTCTTTCTTGCCAATAACAATTTTGTCCAATCAAAGCTGACTTTGAATTTAGAAGCTTTAGAAAGAGGAGCTGATGGGATGCAGGGAATCTAAGGCAAAGCCTGACAATGTGTGGTAGCCTGAGGGACTCCAAGCTATCTTTTATTCATACTAATTACCTCATAATTTGCAGAGAAAGACATTTCTAATTCACACCCACCCAGACTCTTTAAATACATGCGTACACAAGCAAAATAATTCAAATTTTTGCATATATGTGAAAACAGGCCAGTATTGTAATTACATATAACAGCAAGCCATTATTGTGTTGCTACTCCCAATTTGCCTTGATTTACAAATGCAATTATGTATACCAGACATGAAGTTTTACATTCATTAATGTAATATATGACCACTTACTTTCTAAGACAGCTTCTACATTAAATAAAAGGTCATAAGGCAGTGCAAGGTTTATTTGTTTCATGTGTCAAATCAGAATTAATTTCAGGGAAAACTGTTATGCAGTGCAATTCAATTAAATACAATGGTTCCAAATTAAACGTTTTTAATCTAGTTTGACTTATGTATTTCCAGTTAACTATGTAGACTGTGTGGATTTATGGTGCTCTAAAATAGCGCAGTTGGTAGTCCCGTTACCTTGCAGCAAAAACTTCCTGTGTTCAAATCCCAGCTTTCCCATGTCTTTCTATATGTAGTTTGCTTGTTCTCCCTGTGCATATTTGGTTTCCCTCCAGGTACTCTGGCTTCACGATTATTGTGTGAGATATACACCCGCACTGCCCACGACCCTGCAAGGTTGTATAGCGACAGCATGGATTGTCTAGCCAAAAAAAACAACAACAACAATGTTTTTTTAATTGATATATTTACTATGAAAATCATGCAGAGAGAAAGAGAGATGAGTGACTTAAGAGTAAAAATTACAAACAATTTACTACTAACTTATGGGGATAAAAGAACTACAATGTATATGCTATTAGGTGATTTAAAAGTAAGAAAATCATGTTTAAAAAAAACTATTTTATACACAACTAAATTAAAAAATATATAACTTAAAAAGCCTTAAATACATGAGGCACGGGTTGCACGTTTTGGCTATATGATATATATATAAAATTCCATATATATATAGAATATATAGAATTTCAAACTAGTAATACTTCTTCCTTTATATGATACGAGAGCAAATGTTCGAGCTTACTGTCTTTAATTGGTTGACAAGACATGTTTACTTTATCCATTGATCTAATTCCATTATTGTTGTTGTTGTTTTTGTTGTTGTTGTAGTATTTTATTTAACTTCATGTATGTTGTCAAAAAATGAGGGTGAAATTAATTAACAAAATCTTGGGAATCAAATATGTTTGACTTAGTTATGCAACATGAGTTTGCCTGTTGCTGTTTTCATGTGGAAGTCCTTTGGGTCCGTATGAGTCTTTTTCACTCCCGTTGGACCGCAATTAAGCTGGTTGGAGTGATGTGATGCCAGAGGCCTTAGTATGAGCTACTTCACACAGTTCCACAGAGAAATACAAAAGTTTACCTCTGTCCAACTCTCTTTTCTGTTATTCTGTTATTTCTAGATCTGGTCTTTTGCTCTGCTATCAGTTGTTTGTCTTTGCCCCCGTGTCACTCTCACGGCTTCTGCTATATTGTTGACGTTGTTTTCCTAGCTGACTACTTTAAATAAACTGCCAGGGTTTAAATGAATTATTGATCAAAGTGGAGGCTTTTAATGGAAGACTGAGGTCCTATTAATCGTGTTGTGCATTGGATTACAGTTATCTTTTAATTAGTCAACAAAAAGGCTGGTCTGAATTCTTACTGCACTGCATCCCGCCAGTAAACTTAAAATGAAATGAATGTGTTATTACACATCTAAATTAACTGGTTCAGCACAACATGCCAAGGTAAATGAAGGTTTCTGGGGCCTATATTTAGGTTCCTAATATTTTAATGTTCATTTAGAGTCTAAGGCACCTGCTCTTGTTGTCACTTAGGTCTTCTGCTTCCAGCTTACTCTGATTCCGCAGAACCAGAACCAAACATGGAGAACCAGCGTTTAGTTTTCATGTTCCTTTAATATATATAAAAAACAGCTAATCATTTCACACACTGAGTGTTTTACATTATGGCTAAACAAAACCTACTCGTTTTACATTGCCTGTGATTAATTACAATCTAGAACAGTGATTAACAAAATTGCATGCTGATTGGTCTCCATCATTTTGAAGACAAAATTACTTTACTTAATGTAAGAAAAAAAATTGAGAAACTGACAGTTCAGATATAATGCTCCACCCAAATGTCTGCCATAAAAAATATTCTTTCGTTAAATATATCATGTTCATGTATTAGGCTTTGAGGCTTTTTCCTTTCATATGCTTAAAAAGCATAGTTTATTCCAGGACATGAGGAAAATATCAGCCTTAGCATGTTCCCTCAGATACCTCACAGAACATTTTAGGAATGAAAAGTATTTCAGGATCACTGTCTAATGAAGTTCTTTCTTTCTTTTAATCTGAGCAGATTTTACGATTTTTCAAAAGGATGTTCCATTGCATGGTTCGGTTTCACTAATCTATTCAATGACCACAGCTTATGTTCCCATTGCCATTGATTTTTAACTCTGAAAGTTTATTGATTGTATTGATCCACACCTCAATGTCCTTGTTTACCCTCCTTTTCTAATGCAATTAACTAATTTTCCTCTTAGAGAAAGCAAGTGGTCAACACGAAAGTTAAAAACGAAAGGATGCACCAAGAACGAAAGAAGGAAGGAAGTTTGACGGCAATGATATTCATAGATCAATAAATGCTTTTTATCAAGACATTATGATTATCAAGTTATTTCCTGGTTTCTCAGCCACACAACTCAATTTTATATTTAAATTGGCTAAAGTCCGCCTGCTATGTATCCGCCACTAGTGTAATAAACCTAATATTGCAACAGGCAGTAATAATGGTATGTATCTGAGATTTTCCATTTACTTTTTAGAGACATGATGAGCTCACTGGACCAACTGATATATCCCATCAACCTTCGCCAACATAACTTTGGTTCAGATGGAATTATGCTTAATCTGTCCTAATTAAAATAGAAAGAAATAGACAAAAATGTAACAGACAGACTGAAGAAGAAAAATAATAATCACAAGCAAATCTATAGAAATAAAAATGAAATAGATTCCTAACAAAATCCTGAGGGAATGTTTTAAAATGACAAATATATCACAATAACCCCGAAAACAGTTTTTGTGCTTCTTGGTCTACTTATGCAAAAAACAACAAAAAGAATAGGGGAAAACTTACCAATAAATAGCAATGATGTTCTGGATGAAGTCCAGTTTGTTGTGGAAGTGAACACCCATTTCATAAGAGTGCTGGTCAGCTCCTTACAGCTCCAGCTTGTCTCTCAGGAGTCCAAGCTGGTCTTATAAACAGGATAATGTAGAGAAGCTCCCAAGCTTCTCCATGTAGTTCAAAGTTTGGTACAAGAAGTCAATGATGCCATCATCTATCTCAGTGCCAGACTGTTGAGTGATTTGCAACAGAAATAATTAAGCCTCTACCAGAGAGCAATGGCAGCAGAGAACCTGTCCATTCTGGGTCTCTGGCATTAACAAGCAAAGCTAAATTTCCTTTTGTCATATTACCACTGTTCTTCTATCAGAAAGTAAACATAAACAATCCAGAATGAATGTGCTCGGCTTGGAACAACATCAAGATGCTCGCCCTATTCTCACTACAATGCTGGCTGAGCCATTAGCGCTCTTTCTTTTCTATCTATTATAACACCTGACGGTGAAATGGGGTGTCTGTCTCTCCCCAGTTTATAGGGAAAATCTCATCCAATGGTCTATACGTTAAGATAAAATTCCAGGTTTAATAATTCAGCTTTTTTGTGTTTTAGCTGTCAGTGGTATTCACACTAAATTTAACTACCATCTTCAGATGGTAAGATGATCCTTAGGTATGAATTCAAATAAACTCAGGCTGCAATGTGAGGAGTAAAAAGGAACAGCAGTACTTAAAAGATGTGTCAGGGCTTGATGTGACACAAAGTGGAAATCTTTAGATGGAATCTATGCTGTTTCGCATTTTAAAAGTATTTCATTATTTTGCTATCCATACTGTTTAATTTTTGTGTAAATTTTAGCCTACTTAAATATATTTGGTTGATAGTTTTCTACAAATCAGTTGTCTGACTGCACTGAATGCAAAGTTTAGGTTTATTTGCCTCTATTTAATAGGATAGAAGCTACACAGTAGAAATGTATTCAACAGGGTAACATATTCTCATCAAGACAGCCGAGATTTAGCTGATTCTGAGATTAGTTTCTGTGTATGCAGCAGCATGTGTGTGTGTGTGTGTGTGTGTGTGTGAGACAGTCTTAGACCCCATACAGTCGAGGAGAGCCTCTCACCTAATGGGAAACTTATCTCACTTGAACACACGCCGACCGTAGCCGACCTTCACCACCTGGTAATTGGCATAGGCCAGTTTTGGCTTTTAGAAGACTGCTGTCACGTGTGCACATGCACAAATGTGCATGTGTGTCTTAGATTTCAAGAGAAGAAGTTGAGAAAATGTCTGCCCCTCATGTTCTATTCCAATTACCTCATTTAACCCCTTCAGGACCCTTTCCCCGCCTCCTCAGTTTAGAAGCACCACTTACTGTGAAGTATTATATTCCTCTTGTTAACCGGTCACTCCTACTAGTTATAAACACTCCAATTTCCAGTCTGTTTTTTCTCTTTCAACTGTTTTTTTCTGTTGTTTTTGAGGGCACTTGTAATATCTGGAAAGGGGAGTGCTAGGTGGGAGACTCTTAAAGAGACAGTAGCCGATTTCAAGGCATCCGTTTCAGCTGAGGCTAAGTTAAAGTAAATATTGTAACTTATTTGTGCCAAAAAAATACATCCAACACAATACACACTCAGTGCCACTGCCATAACTGTCAAAGCTGTATGAGGATTGATTTTTGAAAAGTAGTTAGGTACAATAGTTTATTGTGAATATGGCACTTTTTTATTTTTAAAGAGAGGTAAGAATTCCAATACTTGATAAATGAAGGAATTTAAACACATAAACAAATAGTTGATTAGATGTATAAACAGGAGTATAGAAATACTGGTTAATGAGGTAATGGATTTTTAATATTTTTTTTTAAAATAAAGACAAACATATTTACATACTTTCACATACATGCAAAAATACATTAAATTCTTACTTTTTAGAGAGTGCAGGACTTGTAATGAAGAAATTAAAATGATAAACCTTTGTAGGATCAGCACCAAAAGGGCAATGTCTGCTACTGTTTTAGAATAAAGGATGAATGAAGGAAGCGCCTTCCTGTTTGTCGTTGATGCTTAAAAAACTAAATAAAACTCTGTTTTTACTTGAAAGGGTATCTAAAGACTACCAAACTAATAATAAAAAAATCTGACCTTGAGGGTGTTGTCTTTACAGCATTGCATGTTAAAGCAACCTCTCAGTAAACCCTTAAACTGCCTAATTTATCTGATGTCACTAATATCTGTCAAGTATGTTTCTTTGCACTAGAATAAACCCATCATATTTAACATCTCCAGCGGTGAGTACATTAATCATTGTGGTGGAATGGCCTTAGAACCAATTGCTTTGACTGCTTCTCCTTCAGAAAGAAAAGAAGAAACGATCAAAGTCAGTGAAACTGAGCTTGCCACATTGTGTCTCCCTTTAATGGGAAAAAGACAACATTACACATCCCTTCCTCATTCCCTGAATTATTCAGTCGCACCTCAGGCTATTGCCTATTGATGTTGAAGGATTTATCCAATCTACAACTTACAATCCTGACACTAGCTGCATCTAAAAAACTCCGCCCCACCAGCACTTTAGATCATCACTATGTTATCATGTTGATGTGTCGGTTTTAATATTCATAGTCGGGAAAGCGCTTCAAAGTTGGTTGTGCAGTGATTTCATTTGATATTCTTTCCCAGATGTTGTAAAACCTCAGTGAGCAATTAGCATACTCCAGTTGGAAGTAAATGTAATAATGATTTCATGTAGCCACACCCGTTAATACATGAACATTTTCAGAAGTATGGGACATTAGGCAATACATTTTGGCTACTGGCAAAAAATAAATAAATGAAAGTTCCATTTACGTAGGCAAATGGAAGCTGAGCGATTTATTATCTTAAAGGGTTTAGTTATTTAAATTATCAATACACTTTTACTTGTCCACCTAAGAGAAGCACTTCAAGTCATTAATAGTGTATCCAGACCACTTGGTTTGCAATTTGCAATTGGTAGCTTAATGTTCACCAAATGCCCAACGTTTGCTTTTTTGCACAAACAGAATAATAGTTTATTTTTTGCCCTCACTAACAGCTTGGTAAACACAGATCCCAGAGCTCCTCACACACTGCAAACAGGAAGGTACAGATAAAAACAGTGGATGAACCTGAATATTTAAATGGTGCTTGTCCTTCTGCCACCTGGACCTTGCTTTAACGAGCAAGAGCAGCTGTCTCTCAGCAGGTGTGAAGCCCACACACACTACGGACAGGAAATAGCAGCTTCACCTGAGCCAGAACTCACCTGTGCTCCATCCTGATTCGGTCTCCGCTTCCCTGTGGGGAGAATGCTTTTATACTGAAACCACACAACCTTCTCTCTGGTCTCCTCCCTCTGACGTTTTCCTATTTACTTTGGTTGTCGCATCACTAATCTTTTTTTTTTCCTTTTTGTTATTCCTTCAACACGTTTCCTTTCTGCAGGGTCAGCACATTTTATGTTAACTTCAGTAGTGTAAAACACAGCAGCAAGATTTAGGCTTATAGCGATGTAGCTCTGAGTCTCTGCCTCTCTGGTTGAGCTTGGGTAAATGCCAACTGGTGAATAACATTTAAAGAGAAGCATTACCTGATTTGTCGGCACGGTTTTATTTTTTGTAGAACTTTAAAGGTTTTTTGTAAGGATTTTCTGCAAACAAAATTAAATTTAGTGGTTTTATTGACTGATATTTGTTTTAAAATGATCAAGAGGATTTTCTTCAGGTCTGTAAAACGTTTGGGTTTATTGCACATCTTAAGAATGTTGTGGCTAATTCTGCTTTTGTAATTAAAATTTCCCGTCAACAAATTCTTCACACTTGACCTGGCAAGGCATGGAATTATGTCTATGAAACATTTTCAAATCAAAGGTTTCAGAGAAACTCCCCAACCAATATTTTAACATCAAAATTGTGAAAAGTATGCCTACTGTACTACTACGCTGTACCGAAAAAGATCAAGAATTGTTTCGGCAAATGCTTCCCGTAACAGTTTCACTTCCTTATAAACACAGTTTGGCGCCTCAGAGACATTTCGAAACAGTTGCTGTATCGGTCACGTCACTTGCTGAAATCAATACGAGCACCGACACGGATTTTGGTCTATCGGCTTGATACATGCGCTGATGCATGTGTGTTGCTGAACCCATCACTATTTTTTACTTTCTTTATTCCCAAAACCAGGACAACAAGCTTATCTGCTAATCAGACAAAGTAAGGTTTTAAAAAACTCATATATATTTAATATGAATGTCAAGGCATCTATTTGGTTAGCTTGATTTTCTTTTCAGTTTTGTATGGGGGACAGCATGCCTATCTTCAGTAGTCATTGGGTGAGAGGCCCTTTACACATATCAAGATAAATGTGAACAAGCAAAATACCTAGCAGGTGTCATCAATGCCAGGTTTCATTATCTCCCTAAACTACTTCTGTGCACAGTCTGTCATTATTATACCAGTTGCTCAATCTGTAGACAAATAATGTGAAACTGAAATCTCCGCTTTTAATGATTTAAAGGCTTGGGTGGTTACGTCATTAAATATTTTGTAGCACAATTCTGTTGCATAACATCACTACTTTTACTTTTATTTTATATGTGTACTTGCTAAGGAATTAGAATGCTCATAATTGGTATTTTTCAGGTAATTAGTTGCAAACAAGGCAAAGGTGGCCACGGTTTGTTCAGATCCAGAGTGTAAACAAAAAAAATAATAGCAATTTGCCTTCATTAATTTGGACCTTGGGAAGAGTTCTCCAATCTCTGGTCCCGAAGTCTCCTCTGTGGTAAGGCCCCGGGGGTGGATGAGATTCCCCTGGAGTTCCTTAAAGCTCTGGATGTTGTAGGATTGTGTTGGTTAATGCAACTCTTCAGCATTGAGTTGAAATCGGCGGCAGTTCCGCTGGATTGGCATACAGGGGTGGTGGTCCCCCTTTTCAAAAAAGGGACCATAGGATGTCTTCCAACTACAGGGGAGTGAGACTCTTAAGCCATAGTCGAACCTCAGATTCAGGAAGAGCAGTGCGGTTTTCGTCATGGTCGTGGAACACTGGACCAGCTCCACACCCTCAGTAAGGTCCTGGAGGGTGCGTGGGAGTTCGCCCAACCAGTCTAAATGTGTTTTGTGGACCTGGAGAAGGCGTTCGACCGTGTCCCTCAGGGGTTCCTGTGGGTGCTACGCCGGGAGTATGGGGTACCAGGCCCATTGATTCAGGCTGTTAGGTCCCTGTATGACCGGTGCCAGAGCTTGGTCGCATTGCCGGCAGTAAGTCGGGCTCGTTTCTGGTGAGAGTTGGACTCCGCCAAGGCTGCCCTTTGTCACGGATTCTGTTCATAACTTTTATGGATAGAATTTCTAGGCGCAGCCAAGGTGTTGAGTATCTGTTTTAGTGACCATAGAATTGTATCTCTACTTTTTGTGGAATATGTGGTCTTTTTGGCTTCATCAGCTCTTGATCTGCACTTATCGCTGGAGTGGTTGGATGCCTCCTGGACGCCTCCCTGGTAAGGTGTTCAGGCACGTCCCACCGAGAGGAGGCCCAGAGGAAGACGCAGGAAACGCTGGAGGGAGTATGTTTGTTGGATGGCTTGGGAACACCTTGGGATTAGCCCAGATGAGCTGGCCCAAGTGGCTGGGGAGAGGGAAGTCTAGGTTTCCCTGATTAGGCTGCTGCCCCGTGACCCGACCCCGGATAAGTGGAGGACAATGGATGGATGGATAATTTGGGGTTTACTTTATAGATCCATCATATAGTATTATTTGTTAAGACATAAAACACCTAAGCAGACACAATGCTATGCTTTGTGGACTGGTGCATTATCTGACTGAAAGCAGCCATTAGATATGGTCAATGAGGTAGACGAAGGAGGGGTTTCAATGACATTTGAAACTTAGGCTCCCAAAGAAAGAAAATATCTCTCCACCCCCGTTATTACAACGGGGTGGATTTTTTAATTAAAAAACATGCAAAATATTTTACATAACTCATTAATTTTAAGATTTTTTTCCCCCAAATGCAACCACAAATCTCATTTGACCCCAAATTGAATATCTAAAAAGACACAAAATTATCAAATATAGTTCTGCAGTCAACAAAATGTTTTATTTATAATGTGCAGTTCTAACTGTTTGTTCAACAGATTGAGCTACAGTTTGCCCCTTAAGGCTGGAGATGATGAGCTCTAACCGTCTGTCAGCGACTTTTCTTAGCTTTCTTCCTGATCAAAGTCTTTACTCAGCATCACCCGCAGGTCCCAACCTTCGGTCCTTTACACACAAAGTAGTGAAGAACAAAGGCTAGCTGGAGAAGGACACACAGAGGAGAAAGGAGAAAGTGAGACTGGAGATGTAGTGAACGGGAATAAGCCATACTGGGAGGTCATGTTTGATGAGAACTCTGGATCTCCTGCAGATATACAATGAGAAAGGTCAGCTCAGCTCATCGGATATAGAAACTCGAAGGAGGTGGGTAGAGGACAAAAGACAGAAAAGATGTGAAGACTCATGAAGAGGAGGAAGAGGAAGAGGAGGGTTGAGACAGAAGGATGGGGGGGAAGCTCATTGGAGAAGCGAAGCAGCTTCAATTAAGATTGGTCAAGAGATAAAGAGCTCTACAGGTTTGTGGGGGCGCATGTGACGACCTCAATCATTGTGGATGTTTAAAGTCAGCAGTGAAAGTGTCCTCTGTGTTATTGTGAGCTCATACATATGCATCAGCTTCTATCCATTTATGCAACTGTGCTTGTGTCTCTATTTTACAACCTATAGTAATATCAGCATGCATATATCATGATTTATACACACACATGTGTTTAGCATAGTGCAAACCTGCCTCTATACTGAAGTAACAAAAGTGCATGAAAAGGTGGATCTAACTTTCTTGTGTCATTGTCTTGTATTTAAAAGCCATTTTTGTTTCCAGGTACTTTTTAGTTAGGTTAACTTGATTGCAATGCTAAATGATGAAGTATGAACTTGTCTTAAATACAAATATACCCAATATTTTATAACCCAGTAGGTTTAGATTTTTTCAGATAAAACCACAAAAAGTGTTCTCTTCTTTGAAAAAACGATCAATAATGTATCATGAATGACAACAAAATTGCATGTTAAATTTATGTGTGCCCTTTTTATAATAAAAAAATGGGTATTACATCATTAAAAAAATTCTTAGTTGCCACCCTTTTGCATTTTATCTTAAAATGTAATGCTTTTTCAGACTTATATATTCATCTACCAAAAATTGATGGAAAGTATTTCATTCATTCTTCTGAACTTTTTTTATAAAAACATGACGTGCACAACTTAATATACAGTCGATGGAGGAAAGGTAAGACTTTAAAACTTAAAAACATACTAAACTCACTGTTACTTAAGGGGTGTCAGTGGCACAAAATGCAAATGACTACAGTTAAAACAGAAAGGAAAATATGTTTTCTTTTGAAAAAAATATTTCAGCATCAGTAAGGTATTTTTGTTTTTTGTTTGCATTCCAAACAATTTAGGGAAAACCCATAATGCATCACAGGATTTAGATCTGAAGTAATCTTCGAGTTTTAACAACATTTTTTCTTCTTGTTGAATGTGATGCATTTGTTTTAAAGTGGACAAGCCAAATAAAACATCTAATAGAGAATTTCAATGGGAACTTAAAACATGAGAATGTGGGGGATGAGGCCTTCCAACCTTAAAGACCTGGAACCTTTTTGCAAAATTGAATAGTAAAAATATTATAGAAACAGCAAAAGGATGCAATTTAATTATTTTTCAAGTATGGATAAGTTTGGAAATTGTATACTTTATTACCTCTTCTTTTTTTTTAAAGACTAAATCTAAAAAGGCCATATGCTTTGGAGTTTAAATTGAATGCTTAATTTTTGTTAACAATGTCACAATTAAATTTTAACATACTATAAGTTAGTGTTTTGGATTTAAAAAAAAAAATTCTTGAACTTTCATTTTACCTATTTTGTAGGTTCTTAGTTACTTTAAAGTTGGTTTAAAGACAATGATGGGTTGTTTTTAAACTCCGTATGGTTAAAATACCAAACAAAGGACTGAAACATCTGTATTTTTTAATACTTGATTGACTGAACCAGTGGTAATCTGCTTTAAAGGATCTGCATTTAGAAGAGATAAACCAGTCCTTTTTAAGGGGAAATAATCCCTGTATCACTAATGCAAAAATATATATATATAAAATAACTAAGACTTTTTTTCTCCCTTCTTGTAACATTTACAGATAATAGGAATTAATTAGCAAATTAAAGTGTTACAAGTATGTTTAGCACTGAAACACTATCAGTGTTAGAAAAAAACTCAACAGTAATGTTTTATCCTGTAAAGCACTCGATGAAAATCTATTGGTTGTTATTGGATACAGATGAACTTCGAACCAAAGTCAAGGACAGGGTAGCGGAGCATCATTACCCTCACATTGGATAATTTTTTGCATCTCTCTGATGTCTCAGTCTATTGTTGTCTTTGTCCTTGTCAGTCTTTGTTCGTCTGATGTCCTTTTGTCTTTCATGGCAGTATGTAGAACAACAGTTTCAAGATTAGAAAGGTTAACAATCCAATTTAGTTACATTCTGAATAGATCCTCATTAAGTTGAGTTGGGAGATATTGTGTTTTTATCTTCAATCAGTCTGACAGTGCTTTAAAGACAAATTAATTAAATTATTTTGTCACTAACATGTGTCACTTTCTATATGCAATATCTGATCATACATTTCTAAATCATGATTTATGCTTTAAACTGATCTGTTTCTCTAAGCCTTATTAAAAATGAGCATTCACATAATTTTAGTAGAATCTCTAAACAGTTTGTACCCAACTTTTGGGCCGTACATTTAAACTATATTTCAGTGGTACCTATTGTGCCTGAAATAGACTGTTAATGACATGTCCTATGGCAAACTCTTGAAATCAGCCAGGTTGGAAATTTGCCCGGAATATCAGGGTAAAAACAAACTCTTCCCGGTGACACCAACGTGCTAAGCTTTTCTGTTAATTTTGACCCCACAGTTTGTGAACTCTTCTTTAATTGAAGATACTCTATGTTGATCTTTCTTTGTCTTGACAGTTCCAGATGTTGCTTTACTACCTAAAAAGACTCCAGGGAGCAGTTTGTACTTCTAGCAGACAGGTATATGATGACCTTATGCCTCATTGAGAGAAAGTGTATGACAGCCCAAAAAACAGAGCCTGCTGTCAATGCACATTGTGTTAACATGACAAGACAGAGATTCATTTATTTGAAAAAAATGCGTGTATTCTTTTTTTATCTATGTAAATTGAAATACAATTTAAATAATTTAATTATAAAGTATTTGCTTATTGACATTCACAAACATATACATTCAAAAGGCATTTAATCCCCGTTTCATTTTAGCACTCAAAACTGTGATTATGAAAAATAAAGAGAAACTATACCACTAAACTAACTAAATGTTCCGTAGCCTCCCAGTAAATGAAAATTTGGACTGACATTTAAAGTTATAGCTTTCAAAAATTAATTCCTATCAAAAGTACACTTAAAACTTGTAAACTGTAGATCAGTTAATCACAGCTAAGTAACACAGCACCATCAACTAGTAGAAATGATTTGCTAAACAATGTGCCTGATATTTTTCACCTAATTTTACAAGCTCAACAAGCTCTGTAGATGTTACACAAATAACAGAATACTCATTGCCTGACCCGATTAGGTCTACATCTAAACTGCTTAACTCACGATTTTGGCAAAAGACAACTACTGTAATCACTCTCTGGAAAGTCTAATGATCCCTAAATCTAAACTCTTAAATCTTTGAAGTTTAAATCTTCCATCTCTTCCTGGAAAGACAGCAATAATCCTTGTTATTGACCATTTGTTGCACAAAACCTGACAGTAGTTGAGGAACTTTGGTTTTAATCCACTTCCTTCACTATTGTAAGGGGTTAAAATATTCCCAACACCAGAACATGAGGGCGAGGGCCTGCAAATCGTTGTCTGTGAACTCTGTTGGGGTGCGGAGACTACTACTTGCTAAATGCAGATTATTATATGTATCCCAGTCGTTATCCACGACTGGGATACACGAAATTCCCCAGAGAATCAAAATGCTGTTGAGTGTAGGCAGAACATCCCTGCAAGTGAATTATTTCCTGTCCACTGACAGTTTGAATGTGAAAGGGTTAGTTGATGCAAATTGAAAATCCTTAAAAATTGGTGCGACATTTTAATACAAACTTGTGCAATCTTAAATTGGATTCACTAATGGAGGATTGCATTGTCTGCAAGAGACAGATGGCCTCAACATCTGAGGGAATACTGAGGAGCACATTGTCTACATAAAAGTGGTGATCAATGAATTTGACTGTTTCTGCTTCATGTTCGAGTACTCCTTCTGAGTGGCTTTTCTAAGTTCATAGATGACTACAGAAAAAGATGGGTTGTTGTCAGAAACATCTGATAAATGGACCAGAGCAGAAGGTACAAATAATGACAAGAACATGCAACTTAAAACGAATAAATAACCGATGTGGCAGAGGAATAACAAACCAAGAAAATGTGAGATAAAAAAAACTGGCATGAAAACAAGGAACTAAAATAAATAAACAATGGAGAAATGCTGGTGAAAAACCAACAAGGAAACAAATACAGGAATAATGCTAATCAAAGATAAACCGGGAGAATGTAACAAAGATCAGCAGCAGAAACATGACAAGCAGGGGAAAGAAAACACTTACTGGGGTGGACAGTAATACAGCAGGGAGGCATGAGACAAAGAACCTCTGGTAGCAACGGGGAAGCATGAAGAGACAATAATCCAGCACACTGTGAATGAGTGAGTGGAGTATAAGTACTGGGGAGAGGGAGAGGTGCAACAATAGAAAGACTGATTGCCTAATTGACTACAGGTGAGCATGGTTAAAGGGAAAGTAGGCTGAGAAAGAGAGAGAGAGAGAGAGAGAGAGAGCAGGGGGGACACAAAAAAGGAGAACACAAAACAGTAACATATAAGAAAGCTCAAAAGAATAGGAAAGTACCCAAGGAAAATTATAACTTAAAGTAAAATAACCAATTACAGCAAACTTAACAGAGACCAATGTCCTGTTTTTTTGCACTTGACCCACATAAACATGGAGAGAAAGTGAATGAAAGCCCAAAAACAGCCTGCTGTCAATGCCCATGGTGTTAACATGACAGAGATTCATTTATTTGAAAAAAAAGTGTGTATTCTTTTTTTATCTATTTAAATTGAAATACAATTTAAATCCTAAAGTATTTGCTCATTGGCCTTCACACACAAATTTAAAAGGAGTTTAATCCCGGTTTCATTTTAGTACTAAAAACTGTGATTATGATAAAATAAAGAGAAACTATACTTTGAGGGTTTTACATAGACCAGCGCGCCATAGTCCACAATCGCAACCTGTCATAGCGGATGCTTCACCTCAGCGTGGCCGTGGTCGAAGCATCCGGCAAACGCCAAGCTGGGGACATGGTCGGGGTGGTAGAGGGGCTCATAACACTGCAAATAGAGGTGATGATGATTATGGCTGGCAGTTCTTGAGAGAAGAGGAAGAGTATCAAAAGTGGATCTGAAATTTTGATGAGCCTGTTGGTTATTGTGGAAATCAGAACACTGAAAAACTTCAAGCAGTGCCATCTTGATCTATAAAAATAATAAAATTACGTAGGAATGCAAACCAGTGCTAAAAAATTATACAAATTGGATCAGTGAAATAATTTCTATCCCAAATTTAGTTTCAAACTAAAAATATTTCCCATATCTCAAACTGCTCTCAAATTCAGCCTTTTGAAATCTTTATAAGAAAATTGACATTTTCCAATATGGCCGCCACCTGTTGATATCACAGTAATCTTATTACATGACAAATCTACTTCTATCCCAAATTTAGGTTCATACTGAAGATATTTCTCATTGACAGTATACCTTTATCTCAAACCACTTCAAAGTTATAGCCGTTTGATACCTTGATATCCAATATGGATGATATTCCAATCTGGCTGCCACCTTGTGACATCATAATATGCAATTTAGATTAATAATTTCACTCCCAACACCGACTTTGAGTCATAATGAATAATTTTCTCATTGACAGCATTACTTTATCTCAAACCACTTTAAAGATATAGCCTCTCGAAATCTTGAAATCGAAATTGAACATTTTCCAATATTGCCGCCACCTTGTGACGTCATTATATGCAAATTAGACAAAATTTTCAATACCATTACAGACTTCCAGTCAGACTGAACAATTTTCTCATTGTGAGTATACTTTTATCTCAAACCACTTTAAAGTTACAGCCTTTTGAAATTTTGACATCAAAATTGTAGATTTTCTTGAAAAAACTCCGTCGCCTAAAGGATTAACACCATCAAAACTGCCATAACAACTCGCATGCCTTGTTTTCTATCACAAACTGATTAACAAACCCTCCAGCTTAAATGCTCTTGGAACCAATGCTGTCATTAAACATCTTCTAAAGAACAGTCTTAAACCTGACATAATGCAGTCAGGCAGATATCATTCTTTTTGCAACTATTAAACCCAGAAATCTTTATTGCATTGTCAGACAGAGTGGGAAGAGTCCAATGGTGATATGTTTGCATGGGACCCTTTGCATTGTATCTTGTGACATTATGCTTGGATTCAGCTGCTCGGCAATGGAAACCCATTCCATAAAGCCTTTCATGTATATATTATTAGACTCCTCTGAATTCTTAAAAACATAAGGTTTAGAGAAGGTACTGACTCCAGTTACAAAGTGACAAAGTTATTGACCTCTTTGCCCTTAAATATCATCTGTCTTTACTAACAAGGAACCTTCCTAACTCGACTTCTAACAGCAGGACTTAGTGCTATTATATCATGGTATCAACCTGAAATTGACTTAGGTCTTTAGAGTAACTAATTCTTCCACATAGAATAAGTTTGAATGTCTAACTGCTAGATATTTGAAAAGTGTATCCATAAAAGTGAATTAAATTATGTGTATGTGTAAAGGATTACATTTGATATGTAATGTATTATCCTTCCTTTTTTACTGTTGTCATCCAACAGGTCAAATTAATTTAATATTTGAATGATACATTTTCTGTCCTTGAGACAGATCATTTCAAGTTTCTACTACTGTAACTTTAATTTATCCTTTCTTCTGCTTCATTCCACATTATCCTCTGTCTTCTATGTATCAGTAGCTCTCAGAGGTTATATTCTCCATTCTTCAAGGTTTATTGCTCACATAGATGGATTTGTTCTCACCGCCCACCAGTCTGGGACCTTAAAGACTAATAACAATCGCCTTTTAGGATGACTTTACCTTTTAAACTGAATAAATGAAAGCAAATAGTATACAAGACAAATCAACCTATAGTATTTTATTGGAGAGTTTATATTGTTTTTCTTTTATAAGTAGCTCTAATAAATCACTCTTTCTGATGTGTTGAAGATCATTATTAAACATGCGTTTTAATATTTCCCCTTATGTACCTGCTGTGTTGTGTTTACTATTAATATTAATCAGTCTTAAATATAAATAAATTAGACTTATAAAAACAATGTGTGGTTCAACATAGTATGCAAATAGGGTACTTTTAGTGATTTTTAAATTCACGTTAGGTTGACAGGGTGATTTGCTAAAAATATGAGTCACAACATCTGTACAAAGTTAGGGTTAATAGCATTAGCATTGCATTCTTAACAGAGGACTGGTGCGCCACCAGTCAGCTTCAACTGGTGCAGGGCAGAACAGCAGTAAGTGTAATAGCTATTACCCTGTGGAGCCCCAGAGAGCTCTGTTCCTCCAGTAGACTTTAGGGGAAGACGGAGCTGTCCGAAAAAAAGCTTAACTGTTAGTTCTCTTAGTGCCCCGTTGCTATTCTCGCCTTTTAGAAGTACCTTTCAAGAAGAAACACCTTTTGGTCATTCCTTGCATCCTCTCCTACTCGATTGCTGTAACTGGCACTAAGCAAGAGGGTGGCTGTAACCCTCCCACACAAAACAACAAAAAATGTGCTGACTGCTTTACAGCATACGTCAACCAAACGTTTCTTATTTTCAACATCATCATATGACAGTGTTTCACCACAATTAGATTCATTAACTCATCGCTATTTATCCTTTACACAGCCACTGGAAATTTAAATCAACTTCCATCAAACAGCAGGCAACCGGAAGAGCAGGATTTTACGATGCTATGCGCTGGTCCTCATGGGAAATGCAGTCTTCCTTTAGGCAAAACACTACCGCTTTTTCCACACTGGCCGCCAAAATTGACAAGAACTGAAACTTCTTAAGTGTTGCTTTCACATAACAGACCGAAAAATTCTTACAATTTGTTTACCAGGGCCCTATTAATTGGCAAAAAAATAATGTCTCTCGTCGACTCAGTGTACTTTCCTGTGATCAATTGCTCTAAATCGATGGAGTGTTACAAGTCAGTAACATGAGTCAAGAAAAATAATCACTCAATAAAGTTTTATTTAAAAGCATTAATGTAGGTCGACTCATAGCTGCCAGTCCGAGTGAGTGGCTCAGTCGTACCACATACAAATTGAGGATCCGCTGCATGGATCAGTGGAGACTAAAGTCAAGCTGGGGAGGCTTGCCATCATAGAATCACAATTAACTCTCCTTGGACTGGAGGGCTGGGATCTTCACTTCTCTCCAACTCATTGAACATAACCTCCTGACCTGCATTTGCAACAGGTTATAGTTTAACTTCTCATATAATAGAGTTATCAGGTTAAATAAATAAATCAGACTCTTTTGGTGTAACAATAAATGCAATTAAATGCCGCGAATTTAAGCAATGACCTTTACTTGTGTCAGAATTAGAATTTTGGTCACATTCTTGTATTTCTGACAAGAAACTAAAAATGCTGAATATGTAGTGTTGTGTCTATACAATTTTATTATCAGACATCTATTTATGTCTTTGGGACAAATAAATCATAATACATTTTTTTTATTCATTCATTAATTATTATTAATTTAAAATGTATATTAATGTATTATTAAATATAACAAGGCTGTGATTGGTTGAATGATTGTGTTTATATACTTTTCTCAGACATCCTTAAAAACATTTTAATAACCAATTCAGTATATTGTTTTAAGAATATCTTCGTCCAGCCACACAATATTAATAAGTAAAGGCTTTTCGGAAAACTCTAAAGGCCAGTAAACTCAAGCTTTGAATTGATAAGGGGCTAAAATATTGTGAAAAAAAAAGCTTTAATGGACTCGGTTTCGGTTGCAGTTCTGCTCAGCCACAGTCCCGGGCCGACCTTCAATCCTCATGGCTCTTTCATCTCGCAGAGCAGCCCTGACTCTCCTCAGGGTCGGCTCTCACCTCGATCACTCAGCCTTGTTAGCCATTCACACTTGGGCTGTGAAATCACACTCTCTTCACACGGGCTCTACAACATGGCACACTCTTCCTCTCTTCCCTGGCTTTCACCGGTCTTTCCGAGTTCTTTTTGACTAAACAATCTATCTATCTCTCCATCGCCTGTAGCAAACAGATGGGGCACTTTTAAGCTCTGGCCATCTTCATTGTCCGTCTCCAACTAACCCTGACGTTTCTTCTGTGTTATGAATATTTCTAACTGTAAACCTAACTTCTAGTATTTTATGACTTATCTATATGATGTTTCAGTTTTACAGTCAGCAGCAGCAAAATTGGCATTTTAGCAAAATCCCAGAGAGATATATACCTGAAGCTTCAAAATGTTAATTCATTCATTCATCTTATAGGTGTGTAAAGTTAAATATGATATAACAGAGAAAACACAGTGCTTCAGTGCTTCAGGTTTTGCAATGGTGGCACAGATCAATTGCTCGACTGCTTGTGTTGGAGTCCTGATATAGGAGATTTTAGATGAAGGCGCTATAATCCAATATTTTGTTTTATTTATTTGTTTAGTTTTTGCTGATATCGGACCAATATCAATATCGGAGCGGGACAGTCCTAAATTAAACAATGCTCATTATTAGTGTCTTTGTCCCTGTGTGCATGTGCAGACTGCAGTCTGGCTTTCTTATGTCTAATATGGAGTAATGGCTTCCTCCTTAAAGAGTAACCTTTTTCCGCATATCTATACACCACACATTTCACTATCAATGACTGTCTTATCAGGTTCAGCTGCATGCATGTTTGGCTGTAGGGTCAGTGGCACATTATAGAATAAAGGTACACCCTTATGTCAAACGTTTGATTTATGACCCTTTGATTTATGACCTGCGAGGGAGGGGTGTAATTTATGGGGTGGGGTCTGGTTGGACGTCCGGAGTATTGACTTTTAGCCTTTCGGAAGGGGGGGTACATGTGACGTCATGTGAAATTCTATGGCAGGTGTATGAGTATATGGACTCAAAGCCCTCCCATAACTCTTCCCAAAGGGAGAACAACATATAAGCTTACACAGTTAAAGTTAGGGAGGAGTGTATAGCACAGTTTTCTTCTATAAATGCTACTTGTAAGTTATAACATAACATGCGTTTTATGTTCTTCGGTACGACTTTACAATGTCTAGAGTAACGATAGTTCCTTCTCAACTTGGAGATCATGAGTCTGTTTCACTTTCTGGGACTCCACGGGAGGACACAATCAAAATACCATGCTCTCTATCCGACCCCTCAGCTTTCACCACTAGGGATGGAAAACCACTCACGGAGCGTCCAAGTACAGACTCCATTCTTTGCAGCACACCGGTATCCATCTATGAGAATTCTAGGTATGGAATGGATGCCCCTAGGATCAACATTTTACCTTTCAAGAGTGCAGTTACCTCCGTGTAAACCGTTGCAGGAAGAATGGTCTATAGAGCCTTATGTAATGCATGGATCATGGGGCTACATCTTCAAATATGAAACAGTAGAACTTCTCCTGTACCAGCTGGGTCGAGGTGAGGAACTCTGCACCTCTACATCCATGTGTGCCATCACAAAAAATGACTGGGCGGTGTTAAGGCTGGTGATTCCACGCACCAATGAGATATCTGAATATAATCTAGATAAAGAAAACAACCCCCATCCTCCACCAGCAAAAGTCAGGGTGTGCTCTTACCCATCCAACGTTGAAATTGTTGATAGAAAGCTTCTTTCAGCGCAGTCTGGCCGTCAAGAAATATTTCATCTTGTTGTTGGACCCTGTGAGCAAGCAGAAAAACGATCAACCTGAAGATTCCCTCAGACCTATTTGTATTGGAGTGCTTCAACACGGATTGTGATGTGTTTAGAACAAAGCTAGCTATACCCTTTAATGCTTGGTCAGAGAAAATGAGTGCTATTGAAGAGCATCTTTGTACCCTTTTCCGAAATTCACGTAGTTGAAGTAATGTTATGTCAGTCAAAAGAAAAATTCAACTCTCACACCTGCCCCTATCACGTGTCCTCTTCTAAGTACCCACCCACTATCCTATATATTTGGACGGGCTGGAGACGATCCCGACAGACTCACTCCTCATCTTCATCACTGCAAAAACACACATCGGACCCTGAGAATGACCGAAGCAAGAGCCTCGACAAAATGTTTGCCTTACTGGGACGACTGTAGTCAACCCTTGCAGAGCCTCCTTTCTCCTGACTCACCCGACTGCTACAGCATGGGTCCTTTTACCCGCCTTCCCCAGTCTTCTACTCATCCTCCACGTCATCTGCAGCACCATCTCCGTCATTTGTGAAAATGGAGCCGTTGGTGGAGGTTCGATGTAGACATAACCCTGGTCTTCAGACACTTCTACTGTCTGAGGGGTAATTTGGAGCGGCTCCCTGTATTCTTGATCAGGTAAGGACTTATCGGGTAAAAACTTTGATGGAGATGGTGCTGGAGATGACGTGGAGGATGAGTAGAAGGCCGGGGAAGGCGGATAATAAAGACCCATGCTGTAGCAGTCGGGTGAGTCAGGAGAAAGGAGGCTCTGCGATGGTTGACTACAGTCGTAAGGCAACCATTTTGTCGAGGCTCTTGCTTCGGTCATTCTCAGGGTCCGATGTCTGTCTTCAAAGAGATGTCATTGCCTTCGTGTGAATGATCCTGCTGGAGGTCGCGTGTAGCAATGACTAGAAACATTTCCACAGGGGTTTTAAAGATGGCTTTGTTCCCAAACTTCCTGTGTATTGATTTAAATTAAGAGGTGGCAGGAGGGGCGTTTAGCTTTGAAGGGGGCTTCCTATCTTTGGGAGCTGGTAGATGATTTTGAATTGTGTAGCTTTGTCTAAAGAAATCTATGGAGGACTTTTAAAAAGGACTAAAACGGACTTTTACTTTTAAAAAGTAATTATTTAACTATTTAGTTTATATGTTTACTCCACAGTTTTTCTTAGGGTTGTTTAAATGTTCTCAATGCATCTGTATAAGCAGATGTTTCTAAAAGTAGTATTACAAGTATTTAAAGCCTTATTTAAGAGCTGGTTAAAACTACATAAGGAGCCTTTTTAGACTTGTGTAGCTTTGTTTAAAGAAATCTATGGAGGAAATTTAAGCTATTATCAGTTTTTAACTATTTTATTTAGTTTATTTCTGCTGAACTTTTAAAAAGTAATTGTTTTATAACTTTACTCCACAGTTTTCTTAGGATTGTTTAATTGTTCACAATGCAACTGATGTTCTGAATGTGGCTTTGTCCCCACACTTCCTATCTGTGGGAGCTGGAGAATGACTGTTGTCCCCTCTGATTTAAGTCAAGAGGTGACAAGTGGGATTCATGTTTTTGAAGAAGGTTCTTCACGTGACTTCCTATCTGTGTACTGATTTACATTGAAAACTATCAGACTGGGGTCTTATTTTGAAGGGAGTGTCCCAGGCTTCCTATCTGTGGGAGATATTCAAATTGTGAAGATCAAACAGATGTGAATAAAGTCAGGTCACTGGGTGGGCTTCACAAACTTGGGTGGACCATTGAGACGTCGGTGTACTTATACTTAATTTAAATGTGTCAACTACCTTGTCAAAAGTTTCTAACGCCATAACATAATAATTATATCTGGGCTCTCCCTCAGTGTTTAAGGGGATAGTAAACATTTTGTCTGTAAACTTTCCTGTTGAAGACATTAACAAATAAATGTCTGACAATTGTTTTCTCAATATTGTGCCATTTAGCAATTACCAATGTTATTAATTCTAGGTGACCTAAAACAAGAGAAGCTTGGTCTAATTTACCTTCACACTGAAGTACAAAAAGGTGCATGTGCCTTTTTTTGGTTAATGCAAACCCCTGGTCAGCTGTATGTCAAACACTGTACTATGCCTGTTATGGAAAAATTATATCACACTTCATCTTTTTAAACATTATGTGAACAGTAGTTGTTTTGTTTTGTTTTTAAATAGCATATAAATGTCCCTACAACAATGGTCATTTATTTATTTCCATTACATTTTTTATTGTGATTCTTCTTCAAGGAAAATTTAAAAAGCTGTATGTCATTTTTTTTTTTTTTAAGGACTGGTCTGCTATGGAAACTTTTTGTGATTCAGTGTGTGTGGTTTTAAATTGGGTGTTTTACATTCAATTTGAAAACTTTATATATATATATTACATGAAACCCACACAAAGACAACTCTAATATTAAAAAGTATAACATACAAATATGTTTTTTATACTCATTGTAACAAATTTGGTTCTATTATTTCTATGGTGCATCATAGTCAATTTGCTTAAATGGAATCAAGTTGTGATATAGGATCTTTACGAAATATAAAATAAAAAACAAAAAGAGATATGTAACCATTTTGTAATTGTTTATCTTAGGAAATCATTACATAACTACAAAGATAAATGAATATATGGGTCCAAACTGATTTGTGTATGGGTATATTTTTGGAGTAGGTTTGGATGAAATATAAACATGTTGGTAATAAATGAAATACCAGTTTCTGAGAGCAGCAAGGGTAAGGATAGCCCCGTGTGAAATGATTCAGTCAATTTCTGTAAATTTGTAGACTATTTAGAGAAGTCTAGTAACCTATAAAAAAATAAATCACGCATTTTGTGCCAACTTGTTAGGCTTGTCTGCTTTCCCAGAAGTGGCATAAATAATTGTGATAAATGGTTGGCTGGCTTATAACGGTTGGATGCGATAACTAAAATTTGTGAATGTGTTTGGGTGTGACTAATTACTCTGATGCTGATGGTTTAGCTTTAAACTGTTCCAAAACCTTACCAAACCAGTAGTTGTGGCATGTAGGAACCTCTAACAGGCAATATGGAGATGGAATGTTTGCTTTTTAATTTTAAGCCAACACGTTAATGCCTAAATGAATTTTAGTGCCAAGATCGGAAGAGATTTTTTTTTCTTTGTTATAAAGAGGCTTTGGGGGGGTTAGGGTGGAGGCGAGGGTGAGGGAATCTAATCAGCCTCCTACACACTTCACATGGCAGTCAGGCCAATGCGGCTAAGAGACTGATGGTGTAGCTGTGCAGTGCAGTACTGTGCCGTGTTGTGCTACTCGATGCTGTGAGGAATAATGATCCGTGGCTTTGTAAGCCATTAGTGAGTAAGTAGTTATGTTAGAAACCCTGTATCCCTGACGCCTGCTGTCACTTTGATAAATACACAACACCTAGTTGCCCTCGTAGCAAACGGCTTTAGGCTCTATGTTTCAAAAGATGAGGATGCACATAAATATTTAGCTTATTTAGTATTTAAAAATAAAATATTGCAAGCATTTTAGCAGGTATATGCCAGTCAAATTGAAACATTGCATTGCAATGTCAATACAGTTGGTGCTGCTGGAATTAGTTTGGTCCTGCAAGCGCAAAGCTCAAAATAAAAATCACGTGACATCACATCAGTATCTTAGGCACGCAGACAAAAAAAAAACTACATGTGCATTTGTTTCAAAGTGAGCTCCCTACAAAAGCCAATTTGTGTGGGTCACCTCAAAAAAACCTCCACAGAAATTTGAGGAAGACTTCCTGCTAAACTGTCTCTTTGACGTCTTCATATTTCACCCAACGTCACACCACAACTTATTAAAAATATCTCAATCCACAGTTGACGATAAACGTTTTTTTTTTTTTTTTTTATACATCAATACATCGAAGTCTTGAATTCCTTCTAATATATTACAAGTGGCAAGACCTTACAATCATATGCAAGCCTTCCCTCAGTCACCGTGTTTGCTACAAAGTGCATGCATAACTTTATTCATGGTAAATGTTTTGTTTTTCGGCAGGGAGCCTCTGTCCCACATTCAGATTAAAAGCCTTGATTCAGACATGGAAAGAAGATGCGGCATCTTTTTGTCCGCATAAAAGGATGGAGGGAAAGAGGCTTTTTCACGGTCTGAGTCCACTTTGAATCAGGCTATACATTCTGTCTAACCCTTTTGCAAGTGCCTTGGATTTATGTGGCATTGTACTGTGAGATCCCTTGAGTCAAATTCCCTTACTTTCTCTTGGAAACCTTTGTTTTGTTTTATGATATTCTTTTCTTTTTTCCTTTTTTTGTTTTTTTTTTTACAATTCTTTTCAATTCAAGCTAAATTCCAGCCAAATTAAAGGACAGGAATTATCTCAAATGAAGTCTGTGAATATTAAGTGAATTACATTGTGCAAATTCAGTTGTGTGCATTCTGCTGGGTGTGTTTTTTCCTAGATGGTCAAAGAACTGAACCATGAACAAAATTGATGACAATTTCACAATAAAGTCCATGAAAGAAAAGATCTGGAACCTTTTCCAAATGTGCTAGTAGGTTAATCTTCACCCAAGTCCTAGGCTGGTTTCTATGCAAAGCTCAAACTGGAAGTGCAGGTCTGGCAATGAGCTTTACTGGCTTGCTGTGCCTCTCTTAAGACTGTCACTTCTGTGGCCAAGTAACTGTTCTGACAGAGTGAAGATACTGGCTCTGCTTTCAGGATTGAGCCAAGACCACAGTTTTTCCTCCATGTGACAGTTAGCGGAAAAGACAGACCTCTTATTAATACTAATCTCTGGATTAGGAGAAGCAGCTTTAGGCCTTCAAGTCATTCTCTCCGATCAGCTTCATTGTCTGCAACAAATATGATCTGCATTTCCCCCTCAGTCTGCATCAGTGTAAACAAATATGTGCAAATACTAAACCAGAGTGGCTTGTGCAGGAAAATTTTGCTTTGATGGATGTCTTACAATAGCAATACATGAACAAAAGGAGAAGCGGGGTGATTTATCACTTAATTATTCGTCTTAATTTGTATTATCAGAGATTTTTTATGTTCAGTCAATCTCATAACCTCTATCAACTGACCTTCACTAATCAATAGAGAGAGTGGACTTTTATTCAACAGTTTTTCATGGCATCTATGAATGCTTGCAGAGATCTTTGTCAAATCAGTAATCGCTTTGCAATTCAATACTCCCTCTGGAATGCCAACTTTTCATGCTATATTTCAGTCATTTATATTTTATGTTTTATATATTTATCCCCTGTTGATCCCAAGATTCATGAAAGATGTGAATAATACAAGATCTTAAAATTGTCCTAGCCAATATAACTGATGGCCTGCAGTGAAAGCCCATTTCCTAATATACCAGGAACCAAGTGTCCGTGCTGTAACCAAGGCGGAGCTTTTTACTAGGGGTTGTGTGCTTTCTCCCTTCCTAGAAAGACGATATAGATATTTTTGATATTTTAAATGTAAACTTCACTTCCTTCACATATGCTGGCTGGGATTTTTTTTTTGCCACCATTAGACGCAAAGGTGCAAAGACAGGAAGATATGTGTTCACCTCAGCCAGATTCCCTGGGGTTTCCAGATGGTAACCCAACATGTGAGCTATACACACACACAGACACACAGTGACAGAAACACATATATGCCTCCAGAGCCAACCTGGAGTCAGGGCCTTGTATCCTGGAGATAATCTGTGCCAGATTATGGCTCTTTTGCACAGCATGATACTTCAAGATGTCCCACTCTCTCTCTAATGTAAATTTGAAAATAATCTTTCAAAGCAGCTTTGGAAAGAATATTAACCAAACTAAAAGTGATTTTGATGAGGATAGGTTTAAAATAAATGCATTCCATATCTATCAATGTTTTGCTATCATATCTTAAACAATGACTGTAAAAGTGGTTTCAAAAATACAGTATTAATATTGTCCTCTCAAGGGCAATGCCTGTTTGTGGTCACTGTGTCAAAGATAGGCCAACGTGGAGCAGCAATTACATTATAGAGAGCTAAAAGACAAATAGAGTAGAAAAGGCTGAAGCTATTATATATTTCGCCAATGTTTTATTTAAGGTCTCACATTATTTTATTTTTTCTGACTCAGCCTATTTACGACAAAAACTGTTTTCTTTTGTCCAGAACAGGTTATATCTTTCATTCTTTGATCATGTCATCCTCCTCTTGATTCCTTTCTTCCTTGTAAACATCCTTCTTTTCTTCCTTCTTTACGGCTTTGCTTCTTTCATTCATTTATTCCCCCATTTATTTCCAACATATGTTGTCATCTTCTTTTCACTTTGAAGAAAAGCAATTAAAATGTGTAAGTTAACATCAAAAGTTTCTAAAGTCAGGACATCTTTGTCTGACCTTTCCGTTATTGTTTAAGGAGATATTAATCATTCTGTGTATAAAGTTTTCACTTTAAGAACATAAACTTTGACACATTATTAATCTCACTATTGAACTATTTGCCAAATAGAAATGTTGGTCATTTAAACTGACCTAAAACAAGAGCTCGAGTTTAAGTTTATGCAGTGAGGTAAAACGGTGCATGTGTCATTTTATCATGTTCATGTAAAGTTGTGATTTCAACTGAATGTGTCACAATTTGACTGGAATGAAATAAATACCAATACTTATACTCAAAAGTAAATTATCTTTTTAGATATTGTTTTTTTACTATGGCCCATAAATATGACAACATGTATGTCTTGGTTACTGGTCCTGATCCATGTATTTATCTTCTCTCCATCCTTTTTCATGTCTAGCTACTGCTAAAAAAAGGCCACTGGTGGAACAGCTTTAAAAGAAACCCTGCAGAGCTGTACTTTGTAACGGACATTGTCTTCTGACCCAAAAAGTGAATAATGCAAAGCCAAAGAAGAAACTATCACCACCTTTTTTAAATAAGTATTGTAAGTGGATTTTCGTCAGGTACCCTTAATGTTGGTCATTCATATACCTTTTAATGAACCTCTGTTGGTAAAATTCCTGCATTGTGTTGCCTATCTTGTACAAATAAGTTGTTACTATATAGTTACAGAAACAATGTTTAAAAAGAAGAAAATCCTATTTCTGTAGGTTTTTACTGAATTTGTAGGATATGTTATGTTTTAACACTGATGAACTTGTGTAAAAAGTCCAACAAAAATACTATACCTAGTAAGAAACCTAGTGCCACATTTCAGCAGTCACCCTCTTGGTAAGAGGGTTCAAAACTGTAAGACATTTTTTTTCTTGTAATCCTCAAATTAGAACAAAATTTATATTCGACAAGTACAATTTAAACCAGTTTATTAGAGGCAAAACTGCAAACATGTGAACATGCACATATGCATAGGGCACTGTGAGCTCTTAGTAAAATAAACCGAGGGTCAAAATTAAATATTCATTCTCTGCAGTGAGGTAGAGCAGAGTAGAGCCCAGGGATTTGTCTCCAGTGAGGGGAAGAGAGCTTGGGTCCTTAGTCCTTACAGTGAGTGTGACAGCACTGACCCTCATATCACCTCAGACTTTAACACTCACCATCATGTGGAGTGAGAAAGTAAAAACTTCACTGTGGCACAACAAGAGGGCAGCCTTGCTTCTGTGACCCAGTCTGCATCAGAATGCATTATAGTGGCATCAAGTGACCGCAGAGGTAGTGACTTACAATGGAATAAATGTAAGACAAACACAAAGTACACTGAGCTCTCCTTAGCAAACATTGTTATACTCAACCAAGTAAAAAAAACCGAGCCCCTCCATCCCAGTTATTAATCATTCCTGTTAGTCACTGTTTATATTACTTACTTTTGATAGAAAGATTTTTTGCTGAACATACTCCTGTACCATAATGTATTTGGGACTGATCTTACTGTTACATTTCACAGAAGACTGAAGGGAAAAGAAATGCCCCTGAAAACATTAATAGTTAATCGTGAAATCATGGGCCACGGTGGAATTTTCTAGCTTAGAGGTTTTCCATTTTGATCCTGGTTTCTCTCACATTTGCCATTCTTGCTTTCTGTCCCACGACACTTCCTCTGTCCAGCTTTTTCCAACAAAAACAGTAAAGACTGAACTAGAAAAGAAGTGGGGCATGGAGTTAACCCGTCTGCTTAGCCAGGCATTCTTTATTTCTGTGGTTTTTGATGTCGGCTGGTATGAAAAATGTATGGCTTGGCACAGAATGCAGCTACTTAAGGTGGACTATTTTATGTGCCTATAGTGTCTGTCTTGTTTTCTAGAGAGTGTATTTGTGTTTAATACATAGATAATGGAAAGGCCTATAGGGCAGAGAGGAAGACTTTCTTCCTGGTCCCCTCGTGGATGATGTTTTGTGGTTCCTCCATTTTCAGTACATAGAATAAATATGGTATACCAGATGAATGTGTTAGGGTCCCATAGGTTAAAAATCTGTGGTAAAATGAGGTTAACCACGATGTATAAATCATGCAATATTGCAGAGTGTATCCTGTAGCTATCCATTTGTTCATGGCATAAAAACATAAAAGGCAACACATTAGCTGATTTTCTCATCAGAACAAAGTGCAGTTTAAAAGACCACAGTGCATTTTTACCACCTGGCAAAGTACACCATAAAACAACATAGGGTGAACCAACACATTTTCTGGTGCATTAAGAGTTCTCTTTGATGATCACCTTTATCTCAACAGAAGCTTTCTTCCATTTTTATATGTCTCACATTTATGTCAACAATCAAGATGACTTACAATGCAAATTGTTTCAGTGCTATTACAATCTGGGACTTCAGCCAAAGTCTACTTCAAGTCCATGGTTTCTTAATTAATCTTTTATAGCAATTTATGACTCATCTCTTTGAATTAAACTCCCCCCCAGAAACCCATCTACAAGGTTTAAGCAGACTACATTTAAGAGAAGGCCATTTTTCGATTGAGGTATTGGGCTGGCAATAATTTAAATGACAAACTAAACTAGACATTTTGAAGGTGCCTCCCAGTTGTGCGTGTCTGCGGGGTCTTGATTATTCAATTCAAAAAGTTTGGTAAACCTCTTATAGGTATGTTTAGCTTAAATTATAATTTAAACCATAAAGCTAATGTTAGCATGTAGGTTATCATTACCTAATTTATTTTAGGAAATCAATTAAAATCATAAACAAATCATTACAAATCACTTTGAAATAGTTTCCAATCTAAGGAACCCCAGAAAATTCCATCGGGTCATTGACTTGCAGCATTCACCTCTCTGGAATCAGCAGACCGAAACAATGGTAATGTGTTGTTGTTGACTTTACAGCAATCCCTCATACTAAGCATGCATGTAGTAAGAGTAGAGAGGAAGAACTCCCCTTTAACAGGAAGAAACCTCCAGCAGAATCTCAGTACAAGCAGCCGTCTGCCAGACCGCTTAGGGGTTTGAAAACACAGATAACTAAAATAGATGCAGAAACTTAAAAAGAGTTAATGGCATCAGTTGTAGAGCATCGCTGGCACCACCGAGATGTATTACACATGGTAGTGTATGATTAAATATTAGCTAAAATGCTAACATTAGCTTAAATACTATCATTACTACGTTGGCTATAGCTAGCAATTGAAACCTAAAAGAACACTGAGGAAACATGGTAAACTGATATACAAGAGTTTCGTTAAAAATACGCCACCCCCCCCCCCACACACACACACACACACACACACACACACACCTTTGAAATCATCGTCCATGCATACAAGTAATCATCAACTCACTCTGTACAACTGTGTGTGGTTTTATTCGGATAATCCCAGACACACCACTGTCCCTATTTATGTGAAAACAAATTCACTAAATATAGTGAATTTGTTAGTCATAATTTGTCTTACATCTCAACTTCCATGAATATTCAAATTTTTTTTGTCATCTTGTCAAATCCAAACTTAATTACACCCAGCTTGTGTGCAAATACTGATCATGTGCACAAGCAGACATACTGATGTTTCCTTTATGTCTATGTTTCAGGCTTGGATGTTTTGGCAAACCTATACATGGGACCTTCCCCCTAAACTGAACAGTTTTGACAACTTTGGAGGAGGTTTAATGTAAAGATACAACACACCGCAATGGCACTCGCTTCGTAGTCGCTGCTAAATACCAATTACTCTAGTGCATCTATATCAGCTAAGGTGAATAATTCCAGGTTAATATGAAAACATGTACCCATCACATAGGAAGTCTTTGAGGTCCCTTTGTGTATGTATGGTTTCTCAATAAAGTAAGATCTCTCAGTAAGGAAAAATGGCCTTTTTCCTTGGGGTAACTTTAAAACATTTGTTTTTTGATTGGAACCAGTAAAGGAAGCATTTATACTTTTATGGCTAAGGGCCATAATATAATGTTTCATTCCATGCACAGTTTAAAAAAAAGATTTAAATTCATGTATAAAGATTATGATAATAAAATTATACTATTTAAAATTCCTTCTAATCTACTAAACCTCATTCTTCCCAACAGAGCTGGTTTTACAGAACTAGCCTTGTTGGTCAGCTGCTTACTCGCAAACACCCTCTCAGCTCTCCCCTGATGTTTTTGGGTGGCATATTGCTTCCATTTTGCACTTCACAATTTAGAATTTCAGTTTAGGTCAATCACATAGAATCTAGATTTAAAGAATAATCTTTGTCAGATTTGGGTGTGCTGTACAGGTAAATGAATTAATGCAAAAAATATTTAGCAAATGTCTAAATATGTTTTTCTGTAAATAGCTTCCAGCAGCATTGGAAAATTTCTTGTGGCATTTTCAAATTATACGTCTGCTTTAATTTGAGGCTTTAAATACAACAGCATGCAAATACTGCCATGAGTTTCTCTTGGCAATTCAGAGCGGCTTCTACTGAATCCTGACCTTTAAAGTGAAAAAAGTATAATCAAAGAAAAAAAAGGGAGTTTTAGAGCCTGATTAATGGTTGTTCTATATTTGCAGGCCTTCGTCATGAAGAATGGCTGACAGGCTTCCGAGCAGCTGGCTAATACTATCATCAGTGTCACTTTAAATGATCAAACCATCTAAGTCAAAGCCACCTCACTCTAGTCTGCGGAGAATGAGAAAATTCTTCACTGTGAGCCCCAAACGATGCACATAACCCTGATTACATTTCTACCACTAAAAATGTACAGACGAGAACAAAAGAAAAAATACAATTAGTCTTGGTTCTGCCTCTAGACTAACATGTTTCTTTAATTGACCCTTTTCACTTTAAAGGGTTGTTGCAACATTTCTCATCTTGCCATGTGCATTGGTGTATTTAAAACATTTGACCTAAGTTTAAACATGACTAAGTGAATCCAAATGAAAGTCTTAATGGTCTATGAGATTCCCATACAAGTCACATTATTATAATCCATATTATTTTTATTATAATAGCCGGTTTCACATTCATTTACTGCATGCAGAGGTGAGGGAATCTGCTTTAGTACACCCAATATAGCGTGCACAGAGATAACTGAGATCAATGTTATTATCAGGTCATTGCTGCAATAGCTGACCTGCAGTGGCATTGATTTTGTACAGATGTTGTACATGTGACACATTAAAACTGTGTTAGAGCAGTGGTATTCCTATGTCGACTTTTTTGACACAGTCAAAAATTCATGCTCAAAGCTATCAGAAAAAGTTAAAACACTGCCAAAAACACAAACCTGAACATTTAGCGCAGAACGTGCACAAAGAGCACCAGAATTTCTGACACAGCTAGTAGCAAGTGGTTTCCGGCAGGTTAATTAAGCTTCTGGCAAGGACTGAATCAAAGCTCTGTCATCTGGAAGTCAGTGATATAGCTGTAGTTAACTCTTTGCTTTGTATAAACTTCCAACACTCAATTTAATTTTTACTCTACACTTGCACAAAAACTTCAATAAACTACATAGCCCATACTGCCTTATTGTAGTACATTGTAATCACAGCATGCTTTACAACTTTCCAAATCTCTTTCCAAATACCATATATACTTTATCTTAGCGACAAGATTGTCCAGAAAAAGAGTAAAAAAAATTTAAGCAACTGGCTAGAAATTCCTTCTTCTCTACAAATACCTCGGTGTCCACATAGACAATAAACTGGACTGGTCTAAGAACACACACACCGTCTACAAAAAAGGTCAGAGCAGACTGTACTTCCTCAGGAGGCTCAGATCTTTCAACGTCTGCAGGACCATGCTGCAGATGTTCAACCACTCTGTGGTCGCCAGCGCCATCTTCTACGCTGTCGCGTGCTGGGGCAGCCGGCTGAGGACGGCTGACACCAACAGACTCAACAAGCTCATCAGGAGAGCTGGCTCTGTCCTGGGACTGGAACTGGAGTCTGTGGTGGAGGTGTCAGAAGGAATCAAGGAATCAAGGAATCAAGGAATCTTTATTTGTCATCACATCACATGTGGTACATGAGGTGGGACGAAATTCTAATCCCCCGGTCCAGTTTACACCCTGATAGCAATTTTAAATAATGTAGTAGAATATAGGAATATAATAACTATGCAAGACTAGGATTTGAGCTACACAAAATCTACAATATGGACACAGAATCTACAATACGGGACTTTCGACATAGCAGCATTGAGGATCGGAATGCAAATATATAATACATTATAAATCATAAAGAACTATACGAGAAATGTGATTTGACTCCACAGAATATACAGAATATACAATATTGATCCAGAATCTACAATATAGTACTTCGGACATAGCAGCAATCAAAATTCGGAGTGCAAGTGACATATTAATTGACATTTTAAAGGGACATTTTAAAGTGAAACATTAAAGTGAACAGTGCCAGTTAAATGAGAAAAGGTTTTTCAGGTCTGATTGTCATTGCGTGTGTTTAAGAGTCTCACAGCTTCAGGAATGAAGCTGTTTCTCAGTCTGGTTGTTTTACACTTGATGCTCCGCAGCCTCCTGCCTGAGGGGAGCGGGACAAAAAGTGAGTGTGCTGGGTGTGTGGGGTCCTTCTTGATGCCGGAGGCCCTCTTCCTGCATTAGGAGGTGTAAATGTCTGTGGTGCTGGAGAGGCTGACTCCAACAGTCCTCTTTGCAGCCTTCACCACCCTCTGCAGAGCTTTCCTGTCTGCAGCAGAGCAGCTTCCATGCCACACGTTGATGCTGGAGCACAAGACGCTCTCCACCACACATCTGTAGAAGGAAGTGAGAACTGAGCTCCCGAGTCCAGCTCTTCTCAGCCTCCTGAGAAAGTAGAGCCGCTGGTGCGCCTTCCTGACCAGAATGGAAGTGTTGTTGCTCCAGGTGAGGTTGTTACTCAGGTGTACACCCAAGTACCTGTAGCTTTTGACCACTTCCACCGCAGATCCTCCCATGTGCAGGGGAGGTGGGCATGCTTGCCCCTTCTGAAGTCCACAATCATCTCCTTGGTTTTCTTTACATTAATGCAGAGGTTGTTCTCTCTGCACCAACCCTCCAGGTGTTCCACCTCCTGCCTGTAGCTGGCCTCATCACGGTTTGTGATGCATCCAACCACTGCTGTGTCGTCCGCAAACTTCACAATATGACAGCCTGGATGG
>JAVLVB010000557.1:727349-741570 GCA_032876305.1 Orestias chungarensis | reverse complement strand
TGTGTGTGTGTGTGTGTGTGTGTGTGTGTGTGTGTGTGTGTGTGTGTGTGTGTGTGTGTGTGTGTGTGTGTGTGTGTGTGTGTGTGTGTGTCTTCACTCATTATCATTTACAGCTGTTACCAATCATCCGGTTATCTCCTCCACTGCTCCACCTCCTGCTTCACAGTATATAAGCCTGTCTCATTCTCTCACTCACCGCTGGATCGTCTGTTGTCTTTCCCTGTTGTCCTTCCTGAGTGAGGTCTTTCCCTGATGTACTTCTCCTCTCGCTTCAGAGTTTCTCGCTCCCACGTCTCCGGTAAGTCTCTTGCTTGCTAATGTTCTCTGTTCTGGCTCTTCATGTTGGTTAGCTCCCCTGGTCTCATCCTGTGTTTGACTGTTAGTTGTTTTCTGCATCTCACTTCCTGTAGTCCCCGGTTTTCCATGTATCGTCCCCGTCGTGATTGTTTATAGTTTATTGTTCTCATTGTGTTAGTTTATTTCCTCCCTTCCCGCATTCATTAGTTGGGTTTGTTTATCTGTGTCGTTGTGTATGTTAACGTTTGTAGTTCCCGCGTCTCGTTCAAGTCTCCGCTTTGTTTACATTTTGTAGTGCCGCCTCCGCTTCCGGTTTTGTCTACGTCTCGCGTTGTTCCGTTTCCGGTTTGCCTGTAGTTCCCTGTATGGTTACGTTTCGTGTTTGTGTTCATAATTCATCCCCTACAATAAATTATTATTCACTCACTTCCACCTCTGCTCGAGTCATTTAAACGTTCCCTGACAAAGAGGGACGTGAGGAAAACCTGAAGCACGAAGAAACAAAACCACTAAAGAAATAATCAATCGGAAAACAAAACTATAAAAAGGGGCACGAGCGAAACCGGAGGCAACGCAGAAACAAAACCACTTAAGAAATAAACTAAAGGAGGAGAATGGAGGATTATGATAGATGAGAAAGAACCAGGTGAGCAGGAGAGGAGTTTACTGGGAGACGTTGAGGACTGGCAGGAGAAGGAGCAACAGAGACGACAAGGAGAGGTAAGGTAACGGACGATCAAGCGGTTAGTGCATTAATAAAAGAGGCTTAAAATGAGAGGAGCAGGAGGTGGAGCAGTGGAGAAGATGACCAGATGATTAATAACAGGTGTAAGTGACTATGAGCGTCAGGCTGACGGAAAACACACACAGAGAGAAAGAGAGAGAAGAGGGACAGAGAGTATGGAGAACACAGAAAAGAACCACAAAACAAAGACTCAACCAAAATAGAAAATAACCTAGAGAAAACAATAACTTGGTCCAAACAAAGTAAACCAGACAACTGCAGCAAACTAAAAAGAGGCAAAAAAAACCAGACCATGACAATGAGATGACATCTTTTGTAAATTGCCGCTATATAAATAAACTGAATATTGATTCAAATTCACTCTGGGCTTACGTACTACAGTTTCAGGTTTCCCCCACCTAATGAAGGTCAAACTTAAACCAATTATAATACATTATTTTACATATGGTATACAGCTTCATGATTCATATTCATGACTTTTTTTCACTTTTTCACTGACAACATGCAAATATATGTTATCTGAATAATGTTTTTCCCTTGCGGGTAATGCACAATAAGTCCAACCATCTGGCTCTTTATAAAAGATTTACTAGCAGAAAGGACATGAACTGCATTCAGTTTTTGCTTTTTTTTGTTAATGCACTGCAAGGAACAGCTGGTCTTAAGAATCTTTGGTATATTTTTGTTTGACTAGATTCTTCTTATAGAAAGTTAAGTGGAAAAGAAACACACCACGTAATAAGCAATGCACCAAAAAGATGACTAAAAATATTTCTAGCTCTAATCTCAATTTTAAGATTATTGGAAGGATCCTCTGCACTTATATGACTTTATAGAACTTTTTACAGTAGTGTTTTTTTCAACCAATTTTCCTTTTTAATTTACCTCCCTTTCTACAGTTGGCATACACACAAACACGTTGTGCACAATTGGCAGTTTGCCTTTTAAACTAATTGTGTGTCATCTTACATGGTCTCAAACCATTGAGTTTAATCATGATGAAATTACATTTTCCTGGCAGGTCAAGGTAGGACTTTTTCCCCCACAGATCACCTCACAGTGCTGATTTAGCAGGTTTATACAGGTGGTAAACTGGGGAATGGACTTTTGCTTTTTGCTATGAATAGTACTTTCATATTTTTAGTTTTACTGTGACAAACACTGCACAACCAAATGCTCCGCATGTGGTTTTGCAGTGTTTGTCTTACTGATGTTGTGAAACTAGCCTGTACTCATCAAGGTATGCACTTTAAAAAACCTGTGAAGGTGTGGTGAAGCATTTGCACCAAGTTGCTGGCAGAAAATCCTTTATGGTCTTAAATATGTGAATGGAGGACTCTGTGGATTGGGATAATTTGTCCAGAACATCCCACAGCTCCTTAAACTATCCCTGAACCATTTTCATTTAGTGGTGAGGTGATTTTTCCTATTCAAAAAGCTCATAATTTTCAGGTACAAAATGTACATATTAAAGCAACATTCATGTAGATGTTGCTCTAATACTATGGTTTCCAAGCATCACACTAACTAGCTGACTTACAGTTTCCCATGAGCATCCTGGTGCCATGTTTTTCCCTGCTACATGTACTCATTGTTATTGTCATTGGCAGACAGCAGTCTGCGTCGTAATTTTGACTGGACTTCAGCTATGTAGCCCTAGTTGCAAGAATTCATGTCACTCTGTATATACTTGCACCTACCATGGCCCTGCTATCGGTTTACTATAGTTAATACCTTGGATTATGTCGACAGATCATGAGTATTCTTAATTGGAAAAAACAAAGCAGCTACATTTTTGGAGATGATGTAGCCGCCGATATCTACTATCTTACAGGTTTTAGATTTTACCCTTCTCCAAAACACTTGAATCAAGCTTATTGATCGTTATTAGTCTTCTGCCAGATTTGGTGCATGATGATGAGTTAATTCAAACATTTCATTAAGCTGTGTTGGAGCAGGGATGCATTTAAAGCCTCCAGGACAGTAAATATCCAGGACTAGGTTTATGGACCCCTGCTCAAAAGCCAAGTAGTTAATACTGTTGAACCACAGAGAAAATGAAGGATTAAAAATGAGGCTTGTATCTTTTATAGTTAAATTCTCTTTACTTGTTCTTGGTGTGTAACAGCTATACAAGCTCGACTGAAATAATTTGAAAGTACCTAAATGTCGAAACAAAATATATCTCAATATTTGCGAAGAAGACTAAGACAAAAAGATTAATGATTTCACAACCTTAAAAAAACACGTAGGCTACCTCATCCTTGGCTGATGAAAAACCTTCTGGGTTGGCTTAGTTGCCATTCCAAAGAAAACATTCCTTCAAAAGTTTCTTACGCTGATTTCCGTGCAGTTTTTTTCATTTGCAGGGTCTCAGAGGGATTTCTGTCACAGATTGCCTAAAATATATATTTTTTTCCTCTCAGTTAGTGTCAAGTCATATTACCAAAGTTCTTCCAATACTACATTTAATAAAGCACGATTTTCATAAGTGTAATTTTTTTTAGTTGCCTTCATAAAGAAAAACCCTTTTGATCTCCACCTGTTTTAAGCCACACCATATATATTGACTACTATTGTTAGGGTAAGACGACAGTTCCCCTGGGCTGGAAGAACAAGGTCGTTGAGGTTTTCTTTAAAAAAAATTCTGCTACTTGCCAATGATTGATCTTTGTGATTGTGAAGCCTGTTTTCTGTTCTGAATGAAAATGCAGTGAACCCGGTAGAAGGGCGACATTGCTGCTGCATAGAATGAAACCGGTGGCCTTTTTCGGACTCTCAACTGTCTAGACTAAAAACCTGAAATCCAGGAAAATGTCAGGTGGTTTTGAAGAACTTAGAAGGCTACATTTCACTCTTCTTTATTTCATTTTTCTTCCCCCCCTCAGTCATCTTCTTTTATTGCCTACTCTCTCCATGATGTCTGTCTCTAATGTCAGTGCCTTCAGGGTGAGTAGCTCAGTGTGATCTTTCTCCCTTAATCTGTGGGTAGATTCCCTTCTACCTTTCCAGTTCTCTCCTCAAAATCCCCTCTTCACCTTCCTTCAGTGATCCCCCCCCGCCCCATACACTTTTCTGATTCATAAGCCTAGATATACTCTTTTTTGTCACTCTTTGTCTGAATATAAAGAGAGATAAAAATCACTAAGCTCTGAGTTATATGGCTCTGGTAAAGGTCACAGTCCTAATCATCCTGGATGACTGTGAGTTGTACCATCGGCAGTCATTAGCAGCAATCTGTCTGGAACTAAACCAAAAAATGGATTCTAAGAACAGATTTTTACCCCGGAATCAAAGGAAACTCCAATTGTGTCTGTAAGAACAAAAGTGTTTCAACTCTTAATAAAAAACTTTCAACGATGCACATGTGGGGATTCGTAAAGGTCTACTTAAAAAAATCGTTTTGTAACATTACACTGAAGCAGAACAGTTAATTTTATTGTAAGAAAAGCGGTGTTGATTAAACACAATGAAAACAGTAAAGAGATTAATAAAAAAACAGGAGTCCCTAAAAAAATACAAGACAAAGAGGTATTAATATAATCACTATTATGAATAATTAAAAATGCATTAAAAGATAAGAATTTGAATTAGGATTAATAATCATGAAGAAAAATACTTTTACAAAAGCAGCCATATACTTTTAACAGACCTTAAAAACGGTTTTACACAGAGTAACCTCATCGTGCTGTTAGTTGCAGGGAAATGTATGCATCCACACAAAAGCTCTAACTAGGAGCGTATGATAATTATTAAAATATTTTTATGACAAGGTCATCAAATAGCAACAAAGCCAGCGGTGTCTTGGAGGTAGCCTTCACTAACCTGACACACCAGATGGTTCGTTACACAAAAACATCTGGTTTGCCTATTTATGAAAATAGCTTGCTAAACCATGGGATTCTTCAAAAATAGATTGCAGAACAGACTAAATGACTGTATAAGGCATCTCTCCTATTTTATTCAAACACAAATCGCCATAAATTACATAAATAAACACTACACATTAGGAGAGTTAGTCAAAATTATGCTGAAGAAAATATCCTGGCACAAGCTGAGGGAACAACTGATAGCAAAGACATTCATAACACAGCAGATGTTTTTACATCAAATAGGTAACTGTATTTGACATCAGTTTAATTCAATGATCTCAGAAACATAGTCATGGGAAGGTCAACAAACCTTAAATACTATAATCCCATAATCTTCATGCCCATTCTTTAAATATGTGCCATAAAACTGTTCTTTAAAAAGTGCATGGATATATAACACAAATAAATTTTGGGGGATTTTTAATAATTTCCGATAGTGCTTAATTTACTTGAGATGGCATGTTATTTCAACTGTTATTCCTGAAGGGTTGTACATTCATATGAGCAGTAGTTTCTGCGCAAAGAACTGTTTTTTGCTAACATTGAAATTCCACAGCCACATCACTATCACATTTTTTAGTGTGATATTGTCAGCATTTTAAAGCTTTACATGTCATTTAATATTGCAGATCAAAGATAAGAGTTTGTGGTTTGAAAAAAAACCTTAAACATGTTTACCAAACTAGAAAACTGTGTGGTCAAAATAAAAGTTGCTGTCAGCAAGTGGTAGGCTATCATGCGCTAACCAATGTGTCAGTCAGCTTTCCAAACGTATTCCCACCATCTCTCTGATAGCTCTCTATCAACTCCCTGATGCTATCTATTACTATAGCTTGGTATCACTCCATCTCCCCTGCAGCGCATCCTCCTGTCTCTCAGAAACTCCTCTACCTTCCCCCTCCACCACCTAGCAGCTCTCTTGATCTCCCTCTCCTATACTGTTGTCAGTGAATCGATAGGTCAGTGCTGTGCTGAATGTCAGGCTATCTGACGGAGTGCGCAGGGGACACGGCTTGACTTCATGTCCCCTCAGTGTCAGAGGGAGGGCAGTGAATGTGCAGAAAGGACCCTGCATGTGCCTGTCTATTGATTTTCATTAGCCACTTTACATGAAAAATCCATGATAAATAAAAGTCAGAGGAGAGTCACTCAAAATCTGCAACATGATTCAGCACATATGTATGTACAATATTTGAGAATTCCTGGCGGAGGCTGTGCTAATAATTTTACAATATAACAAACTTATTCACATGGGAACCACAGGGTGTCTCTGCAAGGATTTGCTTGTATATAGTATATAGTATTTATTGCTGGCTAAAGCAGGGTTTTGAAGCAGACTGGCATGTCTCTGTAGTAAAACTATTTTCCATTTGTCCCTTTCTTTGTTTCTTTATTTAAGGCTGTCCACTTATTCTTCTTGACCCCAATATTATGAGTCCTGTTTAGATCTTTTGACTTTCCCAGACACATGTTCAGACTCATTGATTACCTTGGTACCATTTATGGACAAGGCATTAGCCTCAACTGTACTTCTGCGATAGAAGAAAAATGTCAAAATAACATTTTCTGTGTGTGATCTAAGCTAACAAGTACCTTAACTGTTCCAGGAAGAGACTCACTCATGTCATACTCACTGTCATGTGTTTGTGGAGCACACTAAAGTACTGGTAAATGCACTTTATATCTCTAAGAAAAAGTTTTTTGTGGGGAAAAAGCAATAGGGCACAAATTAGGGCAATTTGCTTAATTTATCTCCACTCATTTAGCTCCCATCTCTTAGTTTATGTCACTTGTTTTAACCCTTCAAATGTGGCCAAACTCAGCCACTACAGAATGGCCCCTCTTTGCTCTTTTACAGGGTATTGAACCAGATGTGCCGTAAAAGCTAGTTTTAGAGCTGAACACACATGCTTACTGAAGTTTGCAAAGATTTGGCTTATATATTTCTCACTTCAAAACAACAGCTTATATCACACCTGGTGAACCAAAATAAAAACTAAATAAAAAAACAGTGTTATATAACTGGGGATAAATCATGCCCGATCCGAAGCAACGTTTATCTCTAGTAGTGACATTCCTGCATCCCTTATCCAGTTATTGCTCTCTTCCTGCTTCTTTTTTTCCTTTGCTTCACTGTCAGCCACCTCACAACAAACTCTCACACACACATGCGTGTGCATGTGTGTGTGAGAGTTATATATATACATAGTAGGTATATCAATGTTTGCAGGGGCTTTGCAATGACCTTCTTTCAATTTCGTTCATTTGTATAACTTAATTCTGACCCTTATCATAACCTCAACCATTACAGGTGCATACGTAACCCTAAACCTAAGCAAAAATCAACATGTCTTTTTATAGGAGCCAGGATTAGGGCCCTATAAGGAGCAGTGGGTCGTCACAACGTAGTGTTTGTTGGAAAAATGGTCCTTGCAAGGTGAGAAATCCTAACACAAACACAAAAACACCACTGCTCTACTACTAAGCCACCAAAGGGCAGTCTCTTTAATCTCCACTGACACAGTTGTTATTGGATTCTCCTGCGCACCTCTAATGAATATGGATACTCATACACACATAATCTTGCTCATGGAGATATGCATACACACATTTGTATTGTCGATGCATCTTGTTACCAATATAGCCCCCTTGTGACTAGCAGGGCATCAAACAGGAAAATGTCTCCTCACTGATTTTGCAGACGGAAATGTTTTACCAAGAGAAATAGCATTCTCAGTCAGATGTAAGGTCGTGATAGCTTTAATTTCACACATGTGTGGGCACAACGGATGTGGGCAGTGTGTTGTGCACAACTTGAAATATGATTATTTTTTTCTTTCCCCTCTTTTTGAGCATTGCAACGTGCTAAAAGCTACAGACCAGTTAAATTCGCTAGCTGCTATTCAATTTTGAGATGACTATCATCAGAGAAATCTTAAAAATTAAGACCCCCTTATAATCATTTCACCATTCTATTGTGGATAAACAATATGACTCCTATTGCAAGAAACATTGATCTTGGTATCTCTCTTGAGGTCAACAAATTTACAAAAGAAAGTTTCTTCCACCTTGCAATTCATGGATCCTTCTACATCAAGACAGGTAGTTACTGTTTCTTTTTTATACATTCCAACCACAACGTCCTCTTTCATGCTAATAGTAGTTTTTTCCTAATTATGGTTCACAGTTACATGAGGGATCTTTAATAATGATTTTACATGTATAAATCCCTAAAGAGCAGAAAAAAATTTATTTTAAAGGACAATCTTTAAGTGCCAATTAAAAGTTAAATTAAAATTAAAATAATAATTAAACAGTTTTTTATGCAGTTTTAACCTATGTTCTTTCCCTTAATTATTTCATATACAATTAATGAAAATTGATGATTTTATAGCAACAGTACCCCATACCTAATGGGGTTTTGTTGTCTATTTCTGTTGTTTAATCTTTCATGCTGCCTCTGCATAACTATGAAAACTTGTTGCATCTTCATAAATGCCTATCTAATGCAGCAGCTGTTGAACTTAAGAGAGTATCTAGGCAATTGCTGCTAGCAGGACTTGTCTTAATTTCATTTTTGTCTCTGGCTTAACTATAAAGGTTAATGGAACAGTTAGCTAAGTCGTGTTCTGTAGTATTAACTTAATTATGGTACTTACATCTGGTTCTTGGAGTCTTCTTCTCTCACTGTGTAAAAAGCCTCAAGGCATCGCTTCAAATCCATCGATGCATTAAGGCTCAGGTTTTTCTATGCAACATTGAGCATCTGTAAAATGTAGAAAAGTTATTTCCTGTTTTTTCCATTTTTTTTTCTTTTTTAGGTCTGGCTATTGTTAATCATCTTAATAATAACAAAAGGAAATTGAGCTAAAATAAAATCTCATTAGCTTCATTTTGAACACATTCACTTAGATAAATAATTAAGTTTGGCCATTATGGAACCTGTTATCAGTGTTCTGTAAGTGTTTGGCTTCAGGGTCAAATGAAGGTAATGTGTAAACACCTGATTAAGAAAGAGAAAGGGCGGCAGCTTTGTTATTACTTTCAGTGTAAACATGTCAGTGTGCCTGTAAGTGCAAAAGACAACGTGAAAAGATGTTTTTTGTTTAGGAGAGAAATCAGGTTTGTTACAATTGATATCCAGTAAATATTGATATATGGTAGCAGCAAATAAAAAACTAATAGCAAAAAAAAAATGTATGAGCTTTCTTGTCCTTTTCTCTCGCTTTAAACAAAATGCATATTTTAAGTGTAATGTCTTGATATACTAGCAGAACAAAACGACCCATAGAGTGATGCCGTTTTCAGTGTCATGCTGACACAGAGACTAAATGGCAAAGAAGCCCTTTTCTGTTGTCTCCATTTTTAAAATAGTTTGACAAATACTTAGAGTTTGGGAAGGATCACCTGCTGGAATAACAGTTGACAATAACTTCCTTTTATAGTTATAATCAAATCAAAAATACTTTATTTATCCCAAAGGGAAATTAAATGGTGCTGGAGTAACTCATTTAACTAAAGAGTTCTGTAACATGTCCTGGATGACACCATCTGTTGTTGACAAGCACTGCCAATCCTACTCCTTTCCTTTTCCTGCTACTCTTTAAATCCCGATCTGCTCTTATAGGCAGGAAACCCGCCAGAGAGACGATCGAGTCGGGGATATGATCATTGCTCATGATGATGGATGGCAGAGAGGGTTTGAAGTTTCTCCTTCTCCTTCTTTCTCTCCTCTTTCGTCCTGCTCTGCATCCACAACGCCTCTTATTTAACTCCTCTGGGATTTCTGGCTTCAGTTATCATATTAATCAGCTGCTCCTTGTTTTAAACCTCCCCGTTGCTATGGTTACACATCATAAGAAAAGAGCAAAAGGCAAAAAAGTATTGGAAAAAAATCAATGATAATGATAGAAAAATAATATTTTGGAGGTCTATCTATCTTTTTAAATAACAACAGCATTTGCTCTGGGACAAAAAAAAACAGCTAAAAGCTTTAGGCCATTTAAAATATGGCTGTTGGAGCTAAAATAGAGACCACACCTTGGTAGATTATTTATCTGTTTGAGAAAGTCAATATGGACATAAGTGCATTATTTGATTTATGCACATCAGTTACAGTATGTAAGAGACTTTCTCAGTAGTCCCACTATAGTCTGTTGTAGACAAAACGTAATTCCACTGATAATGCTGTAAAAAAAATTATATTTATATATGTGATCAAAATGTGAAGTAAACTGTTGAAATATTGGAATTTGACAGCGATAGGCTATCAGGTAGAGGAGTCTGTCTGCAGGTTGTCCCCTGGGTGTCGCCAGAGCGCCAGGCTGGAGCGTCATTCCTCGAGTTCCATCTCCAATCAGCGATGGCAGTATAAGAGGAGCAGTGGACCTACAACACATCCCCTGAGTATTAGTTACAATCCATAATGTAGTTCTCTCAGTGCCAGTTTATCTCTTGGGACTTCCTCTTAGATTAATGTTCTCTAGTGATTTTAGTTCCTCCTCATTGTCTGCTAAAACCCGTTCACCTTTCTGTCTCCAGATCATCACCAAGACTCCTCTGTGCTCTTCGTCTCCTGTTGCCTCTGGTTCAACCTCCATCTTGGTCCACCTCTTCCTGCCATCAGCTCGATCTGCCCGCTCCAGCCCCGGACTGCATTCCATCAAGAACCCCGTGGACAACCTGTTATCTGGTTTACACCTTCTCCATCCATTCTCCTCTCCCTGGTGTGAAATAATCTCCAGTCCTACATGTAAGAACTATCCTCATCTAAACAGTCAACTTCCTCAGACCACAACTCTCTCTCTGTCACCTGCAGAACCTCCCGGTCTTCCGCTGTCTCTGAACCTCCCGGTCTCCCTCGTTTTCTCCTGCAGTTCCAGTTCCTGGACCACACCGACCTGCATTCAATAAACTGTTTAACTGATCTCCTGAGTGTACTCTGTTTTGTGGGTCAGATCGCTAAAAAACATTATATAGGCCGCATGTGGTGTGTGGGTGGGATATGAAGAAAAAGGTCATAATTGATTTGCTTACTTTCACCAGAGATTAAATTTATGTAAAAGAACTTGAGGGCAATCATACACTGATGATTGACCATTTGTGTTTTTTGTTTCAAACAGAAGCATGGAACTTTGTAATGCTTTATGTTTAGCAAAAACTAATCCTAAGAGGTCAATTTTCCTCAAACGCTCGCATTGCTTTCAGCAATCACACCCACATGTGTATTCAGTTATTTTAGTAACTGCAGGTCATCTACAAGACAGGAGGTGTGTTAGGAAATGTACCATTTCCCTCAGCTATTTTGTGATTATAATGAGTTGAAGGATGTTTAGTTGCTTTGCTGTGCATCTAAATGTATAACGGTAGAACTTGGTTTTTTTTTTTCTGATGAACTCTAATTTTCTTTTTCTGTCCTTCAGGTTCAATGTCAAAGAAAATGCAAATGGACAAACCAGTATTAATAGATGCTACAAAGGGAACCTGCTTTCATTACCTACTAAAAACCAACTTCTACTTTCTCACCTCAAGCAATCAGTTTGATGTGCTAAACTAAATCTTACTCCCCTTAATTAGACAAAAGGAGCCAATTTTGGACTTATCAGGTACTGTTTCAGTCTTGTTCTCTATTAAAGCAAATTGTGCATACACATCCATCTTGTGGTGCTTTAAATACTGCTCTGTCAAGCAGTCAAGATCCATACTTCTCCTGTTCTTAACGTGGAGAGTTAAGAACAGGAGAATTGCCCCACTCGTGAAGATTTCACGAGTGGGGCAATTCAGCGTCGGGCCTGATGTTCCCGCAGCCTCCTATTTTCACTCAGGTGGACTCATGAGTGAGAATTAATTAAACCTGAAGTCGAAGAAACGTCAACACAGAAGGAGGGAAGTTTTACAAAAGCCTTTTCATTCTTGCATGGATCTGTTGCAGAGCTTTGCTCATATGGTGCATCAGAAGCTTCAGGGAGGACGTAATAATTTTACTTAACGTTCTTCTGGTCTCAAGGAGAGATAATTTAACTTCTGGCCTGTCTAGCACAAGATTTTTATGTATTGTACTATACCATTATAATTAAATAAAATCAACAATCATGTGAGTGTCTTCATTGTTGTTACAAAGACGGTTTTAATTGGTGGATTATAGCAAGCTTGCTTCCCTATTCATTATAAAATGATACGGCTTATAAAACAAGCGATGAACTCTCCACCAGCTATCTGAGAACTCTCCTACGTTTCCTTATCACATTCAGTAAATGGAGTGTCCTTGTAAACACACAAAAACTTTATCCAACAGTAAAGAAATGAGCTCCTTTTACATTGTTTTCCCATCTAGACTTGATAATATTTAATACCGGATGTTTTTGTTTTGGGGATGCGTGACATTTGCGTGATTTCTGTGACAAGTCATTCTTACATGCCGAACACAGTTAGGGTGACATGGATATCAAATCCCGGATATCACCTTGGGAGGCTTGTCACCTGTCCAGCATACTGAAATGAAAATTTGCCCTTGAAATTGAGTCACATCTGTTTTTCTGTTTACAGTGATACATTTGAACATGATTCAGATGAATTTGCATTTTAGATGCTTTCCAGTGTTGATGGGGAAATAGAACATTTTCTTTTCGCCCCATTTTATCCAGTGCTGCAATCTCATATTATATATTAGTTTCTGTTACACAAATACACGCAATGCAACAATAAAATCTCGACATGTGCGCAGCTGTTTTATGTGGATGAGGTAGTAACCTTTTATGAGTACTACTAAAGCTGTCATGGCTTGTTGCGATGTATGAGAACAACAAGTACACCTTTGTAAAGTTTGTATCCCTATTTTGATATCATTTACTTACAAATAAAAGGTGGATTTCCTCATTTTACTCCAAAGATAACCTCAGCAAGAGGCTTACATTAATTTCAGCATTTTTAAGTTGGCGCCAAGAATCCTCTGACATATCATTATGGGACCCACAGAAAACTTTTGGTACTGTTAATGTGACAATACATGAGAGAGAAAGTAGAAACAGACAGCACAGGTTTGCATTTCAAGCGAAATTTGCAAAGGGTAACACTTTTGCCCCCTTAAAAAAAAATTAATTCAAAGCTAAATTATATGGATGCCAGAAAGTAACAAGTTCAGCACTAACCAAATACTGTTACAATCTCTTGGTGCTTGACGCTTTGAGAATTTTAGACTAAATGCTTCTGTTCTTTTTAACTGTAAAGCAAAGATATTAAGAATGTCTTTAAAAAAATTCACAAACAGATTTTATGTAATTTTGAAGGTAAAGGAAACCTCCCAGATTGGCATTTTCATTCTAGAAATGCCAATCAGCTTTTTGGGGATTATAATGAGTAGAAGGATGTTTAACTGCTTGGCTGTGCATCTAAATGTATATAATGGTAAAACAATTTTATATTTTCTGTCCTTCATATTCAATTTGAAAGACAATGCAAATGCAAAACCCACAATCAATAGATGCTACAAAGGGAACCTGTCTTCATTACAATGTGAAACAGGGAAGCTTGTTTGATGTAAACTATATTTTATTTATTTATTATTAATTACTTTATTTATTTTTTATTATTGTTTAAAGTTTCATCACACACTACTTACAATAATAAGTTGTTATCAAGGAATCAAGGAATCAAGGAATCTTCATTTGTCATCACATCACATGTGGTACATGAGGTGGGACGAAATTCTAATCCCCCGGTCCAGTTTACACCCTGATAGCAATTTTAAATAATGTAATAAAATATAAGAATATAATAACTATGCGAGACTAGGATTTGAGCTACACAAAATCTACAATATGGACACAGAATCTACAATACGGGACTTCCGACATAGCAGCATTGAGGATCGGAATGCAAATAAATAATACATTATAAATTATAAAGAACTATACGAGAAATGTGATTTGACTCCACAGAACATACAATATTGACACAGAATCTACAATATAGTACTTCGGACATAGCAGCAATCAAAATAAAGGGACATTTTAAAGTGAAACATTAAAGTGAACCATTACAGTGACATTTTAAAGTGACATTTTGAAGTGTGATATTAAAGTGAACAGTGCCGGTTAAATGAGAAAGTGGTTTTCAGTTCTGATTGTCATTGCGTGTGTTTAAGAGTCTCACAGCTTCAGGAATGAAGCTGTTTCTCAGTCTGGTTGTTTTACACTTGATGCTCCGCAGCCTCCTGCCTGAGGGGAGCGGGACAAAAAGTGAGTGTGCTGGGTGTGTGGGGTCCTTCATGATGCCGGAGGCCCTCTTCCTGCATCTGGAGGTGTAAATG